>JASDQU010349566.1:0-12252 GCA_032191745.1 Picea mariana
AGAACGTAGGTGTCTGTAACCAGGCTGGGACATAGATCTGTGATAATAACACTTTACAGGGTATTTTTTTAACCCTTAGGAAGTGACATTCATTAGTTTATTCACCTTATGAACATCGCAGAACATATCTAAGATATATCTAGCACAGTAAGGACAAAGAGTAAGCACTTCAACCATTTACCACTTAGCACTCTGAATCAGATCTAGCATTCTAACATAAGCAATGTAGTTAAGCAACACATACATATCCATTACACATCTAATCTAAGCACTAAGCAAAACATAATAGATATAAAATTGCACAAAGAAAACCATAAGACACCAGATGTACGTGGTTCACCTCAGTGTGGGGCTATGTCCACCAACCGCTTCATCTCTTTTCTATTCATCAATATCTTACATTCAGTTACTCTTGTGCACTAAGCCACAGAGTCTAGCTTCGCACCAGACAGGAGATATGCACAGTGAGCACCAGATCCTCCTTTCAAAAATAGGTCAAGGCACAGAGCCAACTCTCTATCAAGCACAAAGCCTTAATATCCATACATTCTCTTGCATGAAGCCACTTGAACTACTTGCACTTAGCTCCCAAAAATTCTACTTCTACCATACATTCTTCCTTTATTTATACTTTTACAAACCCTTACAATAGGGCCAAACATGGGAAAACCCCATGGGTCGACATCCCATAACCCATTACAAAAACCCTAAAGAACCCCTTATTGGGTCTACATAGCTCATAAAATAAGTGATATCCATGATCTCAGCTCCACCTAGGCACTCCTTCCTCGACCAATGTGTCGAAGTCCAAAAGTGGGCCAACTCTAACCAATGTTTCCTTAAAACTTGGTTAAGGGCCAACAGGCCCCCAACACTCACTTATGACTCGTCCTGAGTCACTCAGGTGTGGACAACATTGCTTTGAAGGCCTCGAGCTTACCTCGAGATGCCTTGACTTGCTTCTTCACTTAAGCCTCCTGATCAGCAAGCTCTGGGATCATCTGCTTTGTAAAAAGACCTTCCAGGCGAGGTTCTACTATTGCAACCACTTGGTCCAATTGCAAGCCATGTCCATCAATCTCTTTGAACACCTTGCAGGCTTCATCCTGCACAGGTTGCAGCTTCTACGTGAATTCCATTACCTTTCCCTCGAGGGTAGTAATATTTTGTCATACTGCCCATTGCTCCTGGGATCTTTTCATTCTTTCTACCGCAGTGATCATATTCATCTGTGCCTGTACGAAAAATGCTTGTTGTTGCACCTCATGTAACTGCACTTCCAGATTCCTTAGCTTTGGATCCTTGGCGAGGCGTTTGTATGTCTGTGCACTTCTATCACTCAGTTTTTTTCATTTTGAGGCGAGGGTTCTTATCCTTATTATGTTTTTCTTAGTGGCCTCCTCCCTCTGTTCACACACCTCTTGCGGGGTGCTCAGTATTGTTTGGGCCTCCAAATATGTTACCCTAGCTTGAAGTTGTTGGAGGATCTCATCGAGCTTCACTACTTGAGCCTTGACCGAATCTTTCTCCTCATGTGCCAAGCCTGGCACAGAGTGACATGATTTACTCACTACTTCTTTGATCATGGCCCGCTCTATGAGAAACTGCTCCTTTTCTCACTGTAGTTGGGATTTTTCCTCCTGAAGCTTCGCCTGAAGCTCTGCTTTCTCACTTTCCCGAGTTGCTACCTTGTTCTGCGCTACTCGTAATTGCACTAGGACTCCATCCTTCTCCTGTTTCAAGGCTTCTATAGCCTTCTCCTTCTCTTCCTCGACTCTCTAAATTCAAGCCTCTGTCACATCCACCAAACTTCTCAATTGGGCTAGTTCATCTTCCAATTCTACAGTGTGTGACAAGGAAGGCGTAGTGAGTACTGCATGGACCAAGCGAACAACTTGTTGTACTTCCTTCAATTCCTTCTCAATTCTCCTATATAGATCCTCCTACTTTTCTCCATATCTTTGAAATATGTCCTCGAAAGTGTCCTCTATAGCTCCATGGACCAGACTGATATCGTCCTCTATGAGCGTGGCCTCCAACTAAGGCCTATTAGTGCGCATCTTCTTCCTTGCTGAAGGTTTCTGCGAATAAACTTCCTCTTTTGCAGTGTTATAGTTCCAGTAGGGGGGTCTTCATGCGATGTGGCTTCACCTCCTCCTTTCTCTTCTCCTTCATCCCCTCCTCCCTGTCCTTTTGTTTCCTCTTCTCCTCCTCCTCTGAGCGATCCATACTCATTATCCTCAAAAGTGTTGTCCTCCTCATTACTTTCCATATCCTGGACTTCCTCCTACTTTTTCTTCTTCTTCATCCCACTGGACTATCTGACATGCTCGACCTAGGTGACTATGGGGCTTCCTATGGTGTTAGTGTCGGTTTTGCATCAGCGACAGGTACAAGAAATTCCTTCGACCACACCTTTGTAATATGCTCCATGTCTTCATCTGTTATCTTGTAGTATGATTGTAATTATTCTTGGTTCTCATTTCGGCGTGCAGTAATGTAGATGAAACACAGAGCTGCATGGAACTTTGATATTGGTCTGTACTGGTGCAGGGTGCATGGTGTCATGTGCAGAAATGACTCGATGGAAACCTTCAACTGTTGATAGTATGAATGAAACAAGGCATTGGATGGCCATTGCTTCGTCATGTCGTTGGTATACCACAGGGTTGAAAACTGAGCGGCCAATGGCTCCAATGGTTCAATTTCTGGGAAGGTGGCTCCTTCAAGCATTTTCTAAGTGACAATTGCAATTAAAATGATCAACCAGCTGTAATGGAATTCATATCCCAAATCCTGGGATTTACAGAAATCCTTCTCCAACTCATTGACAAGGCAGTTCACCCAATTCATCTGCATGCCCTCCACACATTTTCCTGTGAGGTCCACCACTAACCCAGTGACATGTGTGGGGTGATTCTTCCTTACGAGCTTTCCAGCTATGAGTTAGCAAGTGAGGTGCACTGCACCATATTTTATAGAGGCTACCTTGTAATCTCGCTTTCCTTTCTCCACTTCTCTATAAGATTCCTTGATGACCTGTGTGAGGGAACGGTCTAAGGACTTCCCGAGATAAAATTGTTGAGGGTCAAGTCCCTTCACACTCAAGCTTGTAATCTGATGGATCAGTGTCAGATCCATAGTAATCTTCTGTCAAGCCACAAGTATCCACCATGATAGCACAACAGGAGGATTTTAATGTAGGCATTAACCTCCTGGTGGTGGCCAAAATGGGGGATCTTCATTACATTCAGCACGGTGGACTCTGCCAACTCCTTAATCCATGGTTGTGAGACGAGGTGAGGCTTCTTCCTAGTTGTCTTCGCGAGATAGTGGTGCAGCGCCAACATGGCATAGTTCTTCCTGTATCCCAAGTTGAAGACGATGTTCTTTAGTAGCGTGATATGTCCTAACTAGCTCCCTACTACGCGTATTCCTTTCGAAATGTACACGGTGAACACGGTGTACTCATAGTCTCAGGGAATTTTGTTGTGGTTAACAGCGCCAGCCAAAGGTGGCATATACTCGGGTAGGATCAACAGGATCTTCTTTGCATTAGCTAGATTGTCATGGTGCTTACTTCGTTGTTCAATTATGGGGTTGACACGACTAGAACGATGTCCAGTCGAAAGGGATGCTTGCAATCCCCTAGTCGATGATGCCTAGACACCTTCAGATATTGGTCTGTCAGCCATTAGCTTCTTAAGGACCTCCTCGACAGATTTCTCTAGTTCACTTGGTTCTCCCAACATTCTAACTTTTAAACAGACAGGTCGGGGTAGACAAACGGACAGGCGGGGTAGACAAGCAGACAAGTGGGGTCTAGTTTCAGATGACACAGCTTGACACTTGGAAAATTCTTTGTTTAGCTCAATCAATCATCGGTAGAAAAAAGTGGTCCCGATGCAGCGACCAACAAGTTAAATAAGTGGGGTATCGTAAAAGATCTTCCAATGGCTAGGAAATGCCTTCATCAATGTAAATTTGTCTGTTATGGCACGGTCTCAACGTCCAAAAGTGGTCCATCAGCCCATTAATTTGTTTTATAACCGTTCCAAAGCATCATTCTAATGGTTGGGGCACCTCCAACAGTCATATAACTTCGCCAGGGCGAAGTCCCATTCTGCGTTGTCCTGTTGTTCCAGCGAGGTTCAAATCCTACGAACATGCCTCCCGTGAGGTTCCAGTATACGAAGTCTTCGATCTGGTCTCTGTAGCTTCTTGTAGCTTTTCCAACTTATCTTTTTTTTTTTTTTTTNTGTGATATGTGTTTCTTTAACTGTTTCTGGAATCCTCTTTCCATTTTTATTCTTATTTTCTCCTAGCGCAGTGACTTCGCACTGTTGAGGTGCCCCTAAAGGGTATAAAGTTAATATCCCTTTTCTTAATACTTCCTAGGTGGTTTTACTTATTTCTTGCATAGATAGGTTCTTCAATCCTTCTTGCATTCTTTCAACATTGCCAGCTAATTATCTTGCTTTATGTCCCTCCTGCGTTGTTACTTTGTTTTGTTGCTTCGACTCATCCTCTCATTCTTCTATTAGTCAATCATTTTTTCTAGCTATGAAATCCCTTAGTTCTTGCTTTTTCTTTTCTGCAGCTTCTTCCTCTGATTTCCTTCTAATCTGATCCTTTTCAATCCAAGTCTTACCTAACAAAAGTGGGAAAGGGGTGTTGTCCCCGACAAACTTAATGACTTCAAATTCTTCTTCATTCAATGTTCCCTCAATAATAATAGGTACATTAGTAACTCTTCCATATAGGGTTATCTTCTTTCCCTTAAACAAGCCTATCCTTCCCAACAAAGGTACCACAGTAGGCTTTCCCAAAATTTTCCAAGTGTCTTATGTCATAATATTTACATCTGTTTCTTCATCCAAGACACAGTCTATGTCGAAGTCTTATATTCTTTCACTTATGCATTGTTTTACTTTCAGGATCTCTGGTAGACTAACATCTTTGTGAACATCCATCATTTCTTTCAACTATTCTAATGTAGTATGAACTTCCTCTGGTTCTTTCTCTTTATGACTCTCTAACATGCCCTTAGTCTATTGACTTCCTTCATAGTTTTCTTGTCTCATGTTCATCCTTTCAACTTTAACAATCATATTTGGACAATCCTCAACCTCATGACAAGCAATATTACAACAAAGACAAATAGGACCTGCACCAGGGAATTCCTTAGCAATATGTCCTGGTCTTCTGCAGTTATAACACAATGTCAATCCTCTTTTTCTTTTAAGTGTTCCCCAAGCTCTTCTATACTGTGCACTAGGATCATAGTGTTGGACCTGCAATCTGCAAAAAATCTTTCTAGGTTCCTGCATTCACTTGTTAGTCCAAAAACTCTTTCTATGCATAGGAATAACATATATTTCTTCATTAAATTTACTCAAATCAACTCTCTCTTTCAACTGCACTCTTTCAACTACGCCCTAGCCTTCACACTAGGACAAAATATATTAAACATACTTAGGTTCATACTTTCAAAACAAAAAATTTCACTTATCTTACTCTTGTCAAAGAACAAAGCTTTGCCTCTTTTCGGATCTTACCTCTTTTCTTCAGATCAAATTTCTTTCTTAGCACAAAGCTTCAAAATTCAGGTAGAGTATTGTGCACTTCAGTAGCAGATCTACACACAAAGCTTCTCTTTTTCTTTACTTCAGTTTCCAGTAATCACAGTTTTAGGTCCCGGAAACGGAACCATTTGTTGGCACAGGGACAGACCCAGGGTTCAACACTTAACAGGGCACCAACAAAACCCTGACTACCGGACCTTTCGGCAACACCTATGAAGCAGGCAAAGTCTCACCCGAGGTAGAAGTAAGGGGGTTACAGGACACATGTGTCTGTAACCAGGCTGGGAGACATATCTATGATAATAACACTTCGGATGGTATTTTGTTAACGCTAAGGAAGTGACATGCATTAGTTTATTCACCTTATGAACATCGCAAAACATATCTAAGATAGATCTAGCACAGTAACAACAAAGAGTAATCACTTCAACCATTTACCACTTAGCACTTTGAATTAGATCTAGAATTCTAACATAAGCAATGTAGTTAAGCAACACATACATATCCATTACACATCTAATCTAAGAACTAAGAAAAACATAACAGGTATAAAATTACACAAAGCAAACCATAAGACACCAGATGTACGTGGTTCACCCCAGTGTGAGGCTACGACCACCAACCGCTTCGTCTCTTTATTATTCATCAATCTCTTACATTCAGTTACTCTTGTGCACTAATCCATAGAGTCGATATTCGCATCGGACAGGAGATTTGTGCACTAAGCACCAGATCCTCCTTCCAAAACTAGGTCAAGGTACAAATCCAACTCTCTATCAAGCACAAAGCCTTAACACGCATACATTCTCTTGCACGAAGCGACTTGAACTACTTGCACTTAGCTCCCAAAACTTCTACTGCTACCATACATTTTTCTTTTATTTATACTTTTACAAACCCTTACGATAGGGCCAAACATGGGAAAACCCCATGGGCCAACATCCCATAACCCACTACAAAATCCCTAAAGAACCCCTTACTGGGTCCACATAGCCCGTAAAATAAGTGATATCCATGATCTCAGCTCTGCCTGGGCACTCCTTCCTTGACCAATGTGTCGAAGTCCAAAAGTGGGCCAACTGTGACCAATGTTTCCTTAAAGCTTGGTCGAGGGCCAACAAAGCACTTGGGAGAGTTGGATGACAGCTGTGTTGAGCTGGGTTGTTGGAAGATTGGGTTGACCGCAACCTTCAAATGAGGCAGATCTTCACAAAGTTACGATAGTCATTTAACATAAGTATGACTTTACATTCAGGCAGTGTATGCATGGTGCCTTGAAGCAGAAGCAGTCATGGTGTGAAGGTGGCAGAACATTGGAAATTATTTTGATCGGTTGCATGCAAATTTTGGGACTTAAATGTATTTTTGAAGTGAACGGATGTTCTCATCCTTGTATCGCAGTGAAGGTGCTATGTAGGTTTTTGGAGATGCAGATGGTGATTGAGGGGAGTTCATGTGGAGAGTCGATTGCTTGGGAAAGTGTAGGTCCAAGATAGCATATCGAACCATGGGTGCAGCCAAAAATGTCATTGGAAAGGTATGGTTGGTTTTGAGTTATTGCATTTCCTAAGTGTTGTGGTGAGTTCTTTGAAGGGAATTCAGATGACTTGTTGGTTCAACCGTGATCCATTTTTGCGTTGAAAATTGAAAAAATTGAGGTTAATCCATTTACGATTCCTTGAATTGGGTGAATGTGCAAAGATATTGGGGTGACCTGCTTAGATGATTCCAGTGGTGGACTTGGGTAGATTTGGATCAGTCATGGAGGTGTGTTGAGGAAGCTACCTAACTCTTTGATGAGATGCATTGGACAGGTCATTGCAGTGAAGTAGGAAGTAAGGGATATATGTGTTGAGTTTGAGAAGATGGATGAGGAACCTTGGTGTGTTGGTTCCTTAGCCAAATTCATCGGTTCATGTGATGACTTGATAATCGCAGCAATAGTGTTATAGTTTGGAATCTTGCAGGAGGTGCAAGGCAGTTATGTTCTAAGAGATGGATGGATTCAGTAAAGAGGACAACCAAGAATTATCAGCAGTCAACTTGAATGGGCAGAGCGTAGACCAAGTGACGTGTGTTGTATTCACCCACTCACCCACCTTTGGTATGGGACATTAGATGAGGCAAAGTGCACCTTGGTAACTTGTGGATGATTATGTGATGACTCATAGATCCAGCGGAGACATTGGTTGAGGTTGGCAAGAGTATTGGTTAAAATGTGCCTAAGGAATGGAAGTTCTTTAGGGTGACTCATTCTACTTGGAGCACTTTGGACAGTTCATTGGGACATTTAAGGAGTGTGAATATGTTGGCCACACTCATAGTAGATTTTGAGTTATGGAGAGGTGACTTGATGAAAGGAGGTGAGTTGAGGAATTTCCTTGGTTTGGAGGATTTGCGGACAAACATATTGCAGCATGAAGAGATTATTTGGGCATGGAAGTTTCTCTTGATTCGGGAATCATGGTTGAGGTTAAATCCTAACTATTCCAAGGAAGAGAGGGGTAGATGAAACAACATGGCTAGGTGATAAATTAATGGGGAAAGGTAGTCTGGACATGCAGTTCTTGATGTAGATGGGATGTTTCATATCCAAAGACGCATATGAAGATGGAAAGAATTGGGATAAGGAAGCTAGACTTGTGGACTTGATTGTAGTTTGATCATAAGGGAATAATTGGTTGGATGTGCAGATGCATAGTGATTTCCCTTAACTCTTTCTAGAATTGGATGTGATGTAGACTATGTGTAGAATATTAGCTAACTATTCCATGAGGTGGGAAATGGATTCAATTTGTCGTGGATGACTTTTTTGGGGGGTGACTTCATAGTGCAACAAGATGAAGGGCGACCTTTTCTTATTCTGAGGTTGTTGTTTGGATGAGCCAAATTGTGGATGGAAGTGACCATTTTTTGCATGAGGGTATGCAGACTCAATGAGTGTGGCAGTTGGACTAGTCATTAAACTAGTTCACAACTTGAGAAAGAACAACAGCATGATAAAGGGGTCAAGAGTATGGATGTGCTAGTAAGTTTGGAGGCACACCACTTGGACATTATAGGTGATCCCCTTAAAAAATATTGGATGTGGAAATAGTGAGGAAAGGGTGGATAATTTCCTTAGTATTTTGAGTTGGATGGAGTGACGAAGATGCAAACATAAAAGACTAAGTTCATACATGGAGAGGCACATTTCAAGAACTGGCCACAATGGTTGGATTGATCACCCGACCAGTGCGAGACTTGAGGCATGCACTGTGTGAATACATGGAAAAGTTGGTTGAAGTATGGGAACAATATCAAGTTCATAAGAGTTCAACACTTAGATACTTTTGAAGTTTTTTCACCAACAGTTCAGGCAACAACAACAGCAACAAAACAAATTTTGATCGTCACAACAAGATAGGGGAAGCTCAGAAATTTTGGACAGAGTTGGGGAAGAGATGTCTATCCATTATAGTGGATAGATTTTTCACGCACAAATTTTGGTAGAACGCTGTGTGGATGATTTCATAGAATATGGATTATTATAGTGTGAGTTGAAAACTTGGTCTTTCCACTTCATACGAAAACTTGGGGTTTCCACCTTGGTAGCATTTGAGGTTTCCAGTTGGCTTGAAACTTGGGTTTCCTACAGACTTAGTTGCAATGAGGGCACGAGTTTGGGCATAGATATGGAGATCACATATTTTGTGGATGTTTTCGAGGACAACAATGACTTGAGGTGGGGGAGGATGTAAGGTCTTTGACAAGAATGGTGCGAACACCTTCTCCCAAGCCCTCAAGGAGATTAAACTTGAGGTTGCTCTCACACCCGAGAATTGCACTAGTTGGGAAAGTGGTGAACACACCAATGGGATTTCTCAATCATGAGGCAAATAATGAGGTGGAAATGACTGAGAGAGGGGTTCACCAAAGAGGTTTGGGTGCACTGGCATGAGGAGTACACCAAGTTTTGGGTGTGTTGATCCCAAGGGATGCGATGGTTGAAAAGTGAATGGGTTCATTTGGGGGCACTGGTTCTGTGAAGGGGTGAGACAATTCATTTGGGAATGATGATTTGTGAAAGGGCACGACACACCTAAAGGACGCGAAGATTCATGATCGTGACCTTTGGAGTCCATATAAGAGCACAAGGGTGCACAACCAAGGAAGGAATATTTGAATAATAAGGAGAGCAAGATCAGCTCTTTGATTTTGAGGTAAAATTGGAGTAAGAGGGGCAAGCTCCCTCAAGGAACCAAGTTGCTCCATATGGGAGGACTTGTGCTACCTTGAGGTGATTATGTGGATAGAGTTGGAGAAACTTTCTTTTGATCTAAGTTTGGGGAAGTCTTGTCATAGGTCTAAAGGATGCATGTTATGAGACAGAAATGTAAGTTTGTGCGAACTCTTGTGATAGAGAAGATATAATGAGTCTATGGTGGATGCACATTTAGGGTGCTCCTCGTGAATTGTGAAAGTTGTTACTACAAATGAGTCTTTGTATGACAAATCTATGTATGAGTGTCTTGGTAAGATGAGGTGAGGCATGTGACTCTACCCAACTTGTAAATTGTGTCGGTAGTGCTCATATTGTAATTGTTTTGCAATAATAAGACTTAGTCAGATGTTAGGCACATTTTGTGCCATCTGCACTATATATGTGTGCCTCTTGTTTGTTTTGCAAGTGTTCTCTATGTTTCATGGATGTATGCTTAAGTGACTAAGTGTTAATGTTGTTAACAAATTGTCTAAGTATACAAGAGTTGCACTAGAGTAGGAGTGTGACTCACATATAGCCTAGAACAAAGAATGGGTATGCTCTAGGTGAAGATAAATAGTCCATATGAAGTATCCTTGGCATTTCCAAGCAGCCAAGTGAGAAACGTTGTAGTGCCACACAACCTCAAGAGTTTTACAGTCACAATATTCGAGCATGAATCCTGTGTGGACATGAAACTTTGGATATATCATGCATACTGATACATCCACATATGTTCCCTATTAATATATTCGTCGGTGTCCCAAATTTTGATGGAAACCCTTGATTGGCTTCAATTCACCTTGAATCTTTTATGAATTATGTGGTAAATACTAACATTTTCTATGAGGATCTCTTGATGAAAAAATTTCCATATTCAATGCAGGGAGAAGATGCATGGGATTGGTATTGTATTTTCAATACTAAAGAGATAAAATCATTTCCATAATTAATGATAAAGTTTCAAAAGCATTGGATCTATGTTTATGAATGTTATCAAAATATTTGTAGTTGTGCAAAGCCCCACTACAAGTCCTCAAATATTGCATAACTACAAAATATCCCACCAATATCACCTTAGTAAGAACTTCCCATGTTTTAGTGATGGAATAGGTACACCATAGGGGAGGCTTCCCTGGTGACCTCACGAGATCAAAGTAGCAAGTAAAGTAGCCAAGCCTACCGCCCCCTCTTTTTATCACCTAAATATTGGTCTAGGTCACAATGGTAAAAGAGATATGAATTTGTTTGAGTACCTTCCCTGAACAAGAACATTTTATAGAATATATGTAATGATTTCCAAGTTCAAACATGAAATAAATACCTCTTGAGAACACTAGACAATGAATATTTATATGGATTTTATGAATTTGCAGAACTGAACATTATTACAACAGTGATAAAAGATTTATAACAACATCAATAATTAGAGATCAAAATGCAACAATTGACAAGGAAAACTTAGCATATATACAGTAGACTAATATCCAATTGTTCAATGCAATTTATGAGTATGTTAAACCACCTTTAGATCAGTGTATGCACCAAATTAAAGTGTTATCATATGGTTATAGAAAACTTTTGCAACAAAAGAAAGTTTACTAGCAAATTAGTAAGTGTTAGTGTTATCAATGTTAGTATGGATCTTAAGAGAATTGAAAGAGAGATTTTGTTGATCAATTTCACCACAAGAGACCTATAAAAGCAGTGCCTTTGAGGGCTATGGAATCTTTATAACAGCAAATGAAACAATACTTGAAGATTGAACTAGTAGAGACAAAAAGGTAGGGCTCAAACTCTAAGGTGCTAGCACATTACGACCTTAGGTTTTAAACCTTTAAGAGAAGGATTGTTAGAGTGCAAGAAATTTTGGTATCTAGAAACCATTTCTCCCTTATTAATACTTCAACTAGGACAAAATCAAATGTCTAGGGCTAAAATCCTAAAGTGTTATCACTTTAGGGCTTTAGGAGTCTAACCCTAGCAAGGATTCCTTCTAAAAGTTTGGACAAAATTAACCTTGTGAGAGGAGGAAGCACTCATGCTCCTCTCTTAGGGTTTCACCAAGCAAGACATCTAGCATGAAAAATTAAAATTACCATGAAACATTAGCATAAAGATAAAATTGTATAAATTTCACTTACTTCACCAAGATAGCATGAGATAAAACCCTAATTGAAGAAATTTCATCCAAAAATCAGCAAAAGCATTCACAATTTGACCCTCCAAGCAAGGCACATAAAGTAGAAGATATAGATAGCCCAAAGAGGGTGAAAATTTTAGACTTATTCTCACAAACGGTGAGTAATGATGATCATAAAAATGAAATGATGTTTTCCTTTTTTATAAAAGGCATCCTCAATATAATTTGTCCACACAAACTTTTCAACAACAAATTAGAAGAGGGTCAACCCCTTCATTTGC
>JASDQU010349567.1:0-12252 GCA_032191745.1 Picea mariana
CTGTGTTTATGGTTGCATCTCTGATACATTTATGTTATATTATTGAATATCTGCAATATCTCTGTGCATTTCTTTATTATATCTCTGCTCTCATTTCGTGCCGAAAATAATCCGGATCAATTAATAAAAAATGACATTTTTTCCTGTTATCAATTTATGTGTAATGGATATTTTGTGTTGAATGTCATTTGTATGCATGTGAATTCTAGATGAATGTTAGAAATCATCTGCAGGGATAGACATGCAGTTTTCTACTTGTGAGTGTGTTGGATTAAGTATGGTTCTCTAGGCTAAGTGAAAGGAGTGCGTGACATAGGGTGGAAACTCTGTGAGCCGATGAAAAGAGTGCATGTCTGAACTAAGAAGAGTCAGAAGAGAAGTTGTAGGGAGGGAACACCAGGATAATTCACAGACTCGGGAGGAAATTCCAAGGTGGTTAAGTACGTTGGAAAGGAAGACTGTGTAGGAGGAAACACATCACAGAGTTACTGAACACTCTAAAACACACTGCGAGGAGGGAATAGATAAAGTACGAGAGTGTACTAGAACAACACAGTTGGAAGTGTTGGAATCCTTAAGAGAACCCCAGGGTTGCTGAACACTCTGAGGAAAGAAGGATTTGCAAGAGTGCATCGACAAAGGAAAGGATATGCCTTAAGATGCTCAGGTATCCTAAGAGAGAAGCCATAGAAAATCTTAGCCGAGTGCAAGGAGTGCACTGAGGAGACTGTAAGTCCATCTTACAAACTCAGGGGGGAAAGCTTAAACTGCCAGGAGGTCACGAGAATGTTCATTGAAGAACATAGAGAAATGGGGAACCTTGAAGGTTTTCAAGCCAAGCAAAGTTAGAAAAAAGTCTGTGAAGAACTCTGCAAGGAGTGCATAAGAAGTTCGAGAAAAACTTAATTCTCGAGGAGGAAAGTGCGCTAAGTGTGAAAAGGAGTCGAGGACTTGTTGAAGTCCCGAAGACCATAAATTCTTCCATGATCTAGGTAGACAGGTGGAAGCAGATCTGAGAGTTCAAGGATTTAGACTTCGGAGGAGTTGTAAGGAAAGCAATTCAAAATTCATGAAGGGAAAAGTGCGTATTAATTTTGGACCATTGGATCTAGGAGGATGCATGGTGGAGATCCATGTATTTCAGAGGAAGAACCCTTCGGAGAAAATTCAAGGAGAGACTACTCGAAGATCTAGGAGATGAAGCAATACTGGTCGTCCATTGAGATAGGACACGTGGCGATAAATCAACACTTCGCTGATTTGAAAATTGGGAAGGATAGAGTTGGGATAAGAGAGGACTCACAAAGTCCGAGCTTGTGATTTGATCTCAGCCATCGAGTGTGAGGGTAACGTGGACTGTAGATTTGGTCTTGAAGGATTCGTCGATTCGAGAATTGAGGAAAAGGGAGTAGGCAACTCGCGAAAGTTCTGAAGCATAGAGTCATGAAGGTAGCTAGTCCGTGGTCACATCAAGAGAAGAGCCTAGCATAGAGATCTAGAGTCCATTGGTGATAATATTTGAAGAGAGCTAAGGAGAGGGTTCACAGTTTCCACACAATCTATGCCACAAGGATAGAAGGGCCCGTGACAAGTTAAATTGGTTCCCATTATGAGCCTGATGAGCCATTCGGTTCGATGACTTGAATGATCCTAGACTGGGACATCGAGCAACCCTTTGGAGGGAAGGAAGGGTCTGTGCCAGGAGTGGTATCAGAGCAAAATTTTTCTTCTATAGATTTCAGGTGAAGGAGAAGGTGAGAATGTCTACTGAAGGTCATAGACATCGTTGAGGAAAAGACCACCAGCAGAAAAGAAAAGATGAAGTAGAGAAAGAGCTCAGTGAGATAAGGGCATAAATGGAGAGGCTAGAATTCAAGATGAAACAAGAGGCAAAGGTGCACTGGAGGTATGAGTGGCCTTTGAAGAGAACAACTAAATGGATTGTTCAAAAGTTGTTGGTCAGAGGGCAGAAACAGGTGTTAAAAAGGTGGCTAAGGTATGTTGAAAACCTCAGTGATGAGGGAAATAGATCTGGCAGGGGTCTCGTAGGTTGCTAGGTGAACAATGAGAAGGGATCATTGGATCTCGTAAATTTCCAGAGGGGCAGAGGAGACATCCCAAATTTCCAAGTGGGTAAGGGAGAAGAGGTGATCTCAATAAAGATTTCGCATCAAGGGGTGTTGATAGATGAAGAGGAGGCAGAAGAAAGACCTCACTCAAGTGAAACTTCATGGGGAATTGTGTACCATGTGAATGAATATGATGAGAAGTTAAAAACTTCCACGTCAAGGAGAAGGATTAGGGGAGTATTCTGGTCATAGGGAGAATTGAGGTATTCCTACCACATAGCTCGATTAAGGCCAGAGAATGTGTTGCAGATGCAACATAAAGACAACTAGCAGTGACTGTTGTAGAAGAGGAGAAGGATTAGATATTGATGTCTTCCCCAGTAGAAGAAGAAGAGCATACAGTTAAGATGCTCACTCCATGGGAGAAATATTTGGAGATTCTAGAGGATTGGTTGAATGATCCAGAACTAGAAAATGACTGCCAGGGGACAATCATGCAGATCGTAGGAGAAGAGAATTCAATAGAATTGCTCAGAAATTTCAGCCGAGGAGCTGAACAGGAGATGAATGCAACACCAAAGCCTGTAGTAGAAGAGGAATATGAATACCATCATGAGGAGCATATGGAGGAATTTGGAGTTGAAACAACACAAGAGAAGTTGACAGGAGCAAATATGTTAAAAGGAGAAGCTAAGAAACAACTCAGTAATGAGAAACTTGCAGGAGTGGAAGCTGCAGCAGAGTGGCAAGATAAGGCCACAATAGATGAAGAATATAACTTGGGAGATCGATGTGATAGGGAAGAAGTGCAACAAGTCAGATTGTAAAAGAAGAGGCAGCCAATGGAGCAGCTGGATGAGGTGATCAAGGATATAAGAAAGATGATGTTGGGGTCAGTAGAAGGAGCGGTCAACATGGAGAAGTTGGAAATAAAGGAACCTGCACGAGCTGCAGGAAAGATGCAGGAGTAGCAACAACAAGGCAAAGGAGCATAAAGAAATCTCCAGGAGAAAGTTTGGGATCCAGGAGGATTTCAGCCGAGTTGAAAAGCTCATGAGAAGGAGCTCAAGATTTGTTTTGTAGCCATGGAGTATTATGCAGAAGCATCGCTCCACCTCAGCACACGCCAACCTATTGACATGCATGGTGCACATTCAAGGAAGGGAGAGGTGTCGCCCTCTCACTTTTCCTTCGAGAATCTAAGGCATGCTCAAAACAAATTAATGTCGACAGTTTGGAAGAGACAAGTTATTCCTTCACAGAAGTTGGAGATAAGGTCGCCATTAAGTGGTTGACGGTAGGAGGGATCTGCATCCAATTTGGAGAATATTTCCATCATTGTAATTTTCCCATTAGAAAGGCGTTTTGGATGGTGATTTGACACCACTATCTTAGCTTGGAGGGAATCTCGTTGAGCCCCTCTTGTATAAATCTTTATATTGTATGCCCGATAGAAGAGGATGGAATTTTTGATGAAAAAACCATTGTGAGCCAAGAGGAGAAACACATAGGAGATAGGGAGTGAAACATAGAGAGCCAAGACTCAGTTGTAGCTCAGACTCCCACATTGTAATGAACATTATGCCAATAATAGAAAATGACAGTTTTTCCTATTATCAATTTCTGTGTAATGGATATTTTGTGTTGAATGTCATTTGTATGCATTTGAATTGTAGATGAATGTTAGAAATTGTCTGCTGGGATAGAGATACAGTTTTCTACCTGTGAGTGTGTCAGATTAAGTCTGTTTCTCTAGGTTAAGTGCAAGGAGTGCGCAAAAAAGGGTGGAAACTCTGTGAGCCGACACAAAGAGTGTGTGTGTGAACTCAGAGGAGTCAGAAGAGAAGTTGTCAGGAGGGAACACCAGGATAATTCACATACTCAGGAGGAAATTTCAAGGTGGTTAAGAACCTTGGAAAGGAAGACTGTGTAGGAGGAAAAACAACTCAGAGTTAATGAACACTCTTAAACACACTTCCAAGAGGGCATAGAGCAAGTACGAGAGTGTACTAGAACAACACGGTTGGAAGTTTTGGAATCCTTTAGAAAACCCCAAGGTTGTTGAACACTCTGAGGAAGGAAGGATTTGCAAGAGTGCATTGACAAAGGAAAGGAGATTTCTTAATATGCTCAGGTAGGCTAAGAGATAAGTCGTCGAAAATATTAGCTGAGTGCAAGGAGTGCACCGAAGAGACTGTAAGTCCATCTTACAAGCTCAGCAGGGAGAGCTTAAACTTCCAGGAGGGAGCAAGAATGTTCACTGAAGGACATAGAGGAACGAGGAACCTTGAAGGTTTTCAAACCGAGCAAAGTCATAGAAGAGTCTGCACAAAAATCTGGAAGGAGTGCAGAAGAATTTCAAGAATAGATTAAGTCTCGAGGAGGAAAGTTCTCTAAGTGTGCAAAGGATTCGATGACTTTTTGAAGTCTCGAAGACCATAAATTCGTCCATCGTCCAGGTAGACAGGTGGAGTTAGATCCAAAAGTTCAAGGATTCAGACTTCAGAGGAGTTGCAAGGAGAGAAATTCAAACTTCACAAAGGGATAAATGTGGAGTAATTCTAGACTATTGGATTCAGGAGGACATGTGGCAGAGATCCACGTATTTTAGAGGAAGAAACCTTCGAAGAAAAGTCAAGGGGAGAATACCCGAAGATCTACGAGCCGAAGAAATCCTAGTCATCCATTGAGATAGGACACGTGGCGAGAAATCAACACTTCGCTGGTTTGGAAATTGGGAAGGATAGAGTTGGAAGAAGAGAAAACTCGCGAAGTCTGAACTCGTGATTTGATATCAGCCGTCAAGTGCGAGGAGAACGTGGACTGTAGATTTGGTCTTGAAGGATTCGTCGATTTGGGAATTGGGGAAAAGGGAGTAAGAAGCTCATAAAATTTCTAAAGCACGGAGTCGTGAAGGGATATGGCCCATGGTCGTAGTCAGTGGTCACATTAAGGGAATATCCTAGTATAGAGATCTAACGTCCGTTGGCACTAAGATTTGAACAATGCTAAGGAGAGGGTTCGTGGTTTCCACACAATCTGCGTCACAAGGATAGAAGGTCCTGTGACAATTTAAATGAGTTCCCATTAGGATCCTGATGATCCATTCCATTCGATGACTTGAATGATCCTATACCGGGAGGTTGAGCATCCCCTTGGAGGGAAGGAGGGGTCTGTGCCACCTGAAAACACCTAAAACTAGATTGAAATTTAAAAAATTTACCATCAAATTATAGAGGAGAGGAAGATCTATTACCTAGAAGAAACATAATTTGAAATCATTCACATATCTACCTACAGTCATCGCCTGAAGAATCAACCAAATGGGGGTTTGTTTTCACTATTGAGTAGGTAAAAAACAAAAATGGTAAAAAAAAGTTTCTTTTGCCTCTATTTTAACTAAGAAGGGAATATTCATTTTTATATTCTATTTCATTTTTACCATTTTTATATACTATCTCATTGGTTGAAATTACTTTTGAGCAGGAATAATGTTTTATTGTGAATTGTGCACGTTACAGGTCAAATGTTTGAAACATAAAGTTGTGGTCGAGTATGTTTTTTTTTATAGTTTTTTTCAAAAGCTTTAAATATATATATATATATATATATATATATACAATAGGGATTTTCTTTAATATCTTTTCAAAACCCTATAAATATGAAAATATTGTTGAGCGAACTTGGTTCCTTTCACACTCGTTAAATAATTTGAAAGAGCAACTATTCAGTATTAGTTTAACCCTTTTTCAGGCTAAGTATGATTAATTACAAAAATGGAATAATCTAGTCAATTATGTCTAGAAGAGTTCTCCTAGGTATTATTTTATACTTTTTTGGACTTGGGGGACTAAATTTATGAAAAATTTAATCCTAGAGTTTCCTTTAAGTTTTTTTCAAACTCCCTAAACATAAAAAACCATCGAGTTTACTTTCTCTGGACTCATAAAACGTACATTGAAAGGCCCATATGGGACTGAACCACTACTTTCTAGGGTTATTTAAAAATACTTCGAAGGATGATATTATAGTACAAGCATATGTTATCCTCCTCAAGCTTGTGTAAAAATAAAGAGGTACTCCCCAGAAAGGGTGGGGGAAAATTGGGAAGGGAACTTGTTTTAAATCTGTATTAATTTTTCGCAGCAATTCACTCTTGAACATGACACTTTTTCACTCCTCGTGTCATATTAGGAAATCCACTTGTCTCTTGTTGATAATAATTTTCTCCAAAGTTATATTTTGGTCTGTGATCCTCATTTTGATTCAGTGTTTCCAAGAGAGTTGTCGTGTCATCAATATGTTCAAGATAATTCCAACCAAAAGATTTATATTGTGTCAACCATTTTTGTAGTATCATCCATCCCTGAGTCAGTCCTAAATCACCTTATATTCTTATCTACCTCAAATCCTTGTACCTATTATGCATCGTTGATGGGGGATACATCAAGGCCCTCCTATGATGGATCACTTCCTATCGACTTCAAAACATTATCTAGGAATATGGTTTAGAAACTTTCAGTACCTTGGGACTTGCATGCCTCAATGGAAAGTTTCCTCGCTTTCGACAATAGGTTTTCATCATTGACCTTCGATCGAATGATTATATGGGTGATCGAATTCAACTCATCCATTCACTCTCAATAGAATGTACTTGTGTACCTTAAGGGTTATCGTCATCATTGATGGTTCCTTTGACATATTTTAATGATTTTCACCATTGACCAGTAATCAAATGATTTCTACCATGTTCGACTTTGATACCTTTATTCACATGGTTAGATTTGTACTATGGAATGGTGGAGATGAATACCCTAGATTATATTTGAAAGATCCAGGATGCGATGAAGTATTTTGGGTATGTATTGTTACATATATCCACAGTGTATGTCTTGTGGCTGATGCACAGTCGACCCTCACAGTCCAACCTGCTATCACCAGGACCTTCTACACCTTGGCCCGAAAGGTTGTATCCCTTTCCTATCCCGTATCGGGACCTTCAGCCACCCATAGGATACTCGGATGATCTCCCACAGTTATTTCGAGAAATCGGGTCTCACGGTATCATGAACCCTGTGTGCACGTTCTCGTGCTATCCAAAACCCCGAACCTTGATGGTC
This sequence comes from Picea mariana, assembly GCA_032191745.1. NCBI lineage: Eukaryota > Viridiplantae > Streptophyta > Pinopsida > Pinales > Pinaceae > Picea > Picea mariana. Next base: position 7,190 of record JASDQU010349567.1, read on the forward strand.
AACGGTCAACACTTCTGTTCATCGGGGATTTCCCTATCGGGATATCGCCACTCGCAATGTCAACAACCTGACTTTCCAAACTCCGAACGCCGAGGTGTCGATTCTCCGCTACAGCGCCACCTGTCCTCCACTTATCTCTGGGACCCCACACTGCCATGTCACCTCGAGATTTCATGGATCGCGGATCCATGATGCAAGTGTTCCTTGGCGTCGAAAACTCTGAACGCTGAATCCCGACCTCCCGGAATTGCGTGCCATCTGTCCTTGTAGAAATCGACGGCTTCGATTAAATCGGGGAATCGCAACTCGTGATTTCAACACCCACGAAGCTCTTGTCTCACCAAATGTCGAACACCGAACCTCGATGGGCGTTGGTCCTTCCTCCTGCGCTTATGGACTAAACCTTGCGCAGTTTCTCCACGATCCAACGATCGACGGGATTTCGCGATCCTTCACAGCAATCCCTGGCCGTCAATTCTCCTCTTTAGAGATTTCTCTGCTCCAAAGATCTGTTCCTGTTCGAGCCTCCTTCTGGGTCTTTCTTCCAGGAACTTCAAAGGTTCTATCCTCCCTCAGCTTAAGTCCGCCAACTCCTTCAGAGACTTTTCACCCACGCTTTTCTCACTGAATCTTCAACAACTCTCAAGGTGTCGAAGTCACCTGGATTCTGTGCACTCGCAGCCACAGAAATCCTTAGCCTTCTGCTCAGACAATTGCTGAGACTCCAAGCTCGGCCTGCACCTCCCCTGCACGACTCGAACAAACCAATTCAACTCGGGCAAATGAGAATAAAAGTTTAATTGTCTGGCCTCCTCAAACGCACTCTATGCAGAGGAATTTGACTGCACTCTATGCAGGAATCTCCTGGCTCAAACGGAGAAACAATTTAAACTCATTCTCTTCTCTCTCACGGATTTCAAATCTACCATGAAATCACATACACAGCATATAGAACAAAGGCATAACAAGAAGCAAATATGCAACAGCATAATATCGAAAACACACAGAGAATAATCACAGCCATGGAGTTGAATCAAAGACTCTCTTCTATTAATTCAATTTGTACATGGGTGTTCTCCACAAGCTCTCTGCTTGCTCTCTTCTTGCTCCAGAATGCTTGATGATAATACAATGATACAAAGGAGGGTGCCTATATTTCGTTTGCCCTCTCGAATTTTACAACTATCAAATCTACAATAAATTCCTATCTAACAGCATTAAAACTAATAAATGCCTCAGCTACTAAGGACGTGAGCTTAAAGGCTCAAGGTCCATTTACATATACAAGTGCGCTTCATCATATCAACGCATTAATGTTTGGCGCAAAATATCAAGGTAAAATTTCAAAAAGAAGTTTTGCTGGCTTGTCCAGCTGTCTTTCTCTGCTCCACGCGCTGGATCGCTTGATGAGGTGTGGATGCTCCTGCATCATACTCCTCGGCTCAAAAGATTTCATGGGCTCCTATCCATGAGCTCCTGCACGGTGTTACCATGCCTCTGATACCACTTTGACGCACAGTTGACCCTCACGGTGTTACCATGCCTCTGATACCACTCCGACGCATAGTCGACCCTCACGGTCCAACTCGCTCTCACCAGGACCTTCTATATCTTGGTCCGAAAGGTTTTAATACCCTTCAAATCCCGTATCGGGACTTCTTGTCACCCACAGGACACTCGACTGATCTCCCATAGTTATTTCGAGAAATCAGGTCTCGCGGGATTGCGAACCCTGTGTGCACTCCTCGTGTACTCCAAAACTCCGAACCCCGATGGTCAACGGTCAACACTTCCGTTCATCGGGGATTTCCCCATCGGGATATCGCCACTCACGATGTCAAGACCCTGACTTTCCAAACTCCGAACGCCGAGGTGCCAATTCTCCACTACAGCACCACTTGTCCTCCACTTATCTCCGAGACCCCACACTGCCACGTCACCTCAGGATTTCGTGGATCGCGGATCCACGATGCAAGTGTTCCTTGGCGTCGAAAACTTCGAATGCCAAATCCCAACCTCCCAGGATCACGTGCCACCTGTCCTTGTCGCAATCGATGGCTTCGATTAAATTGGGGAATCGCAACTCGCGATTTCAACACCCACGAAGCTCTTGTCTCGCCAAACGCCGAACACCGAACCCCTATGGGCGTTGGTCCTTCCTCCTGCACTTATGGACTAAACCTTGCGCAGTTTCTCCATGATCCAATGATCGGCGGGATTTCGTGATCCTTCACAGCAATCCCTGGCCATCAATTCTCTGCTTTAGAGATTTCTCCGCTCCAAAGCTCCGTTCCTGTTCGAGCCTCCTCCTGGGTCATTCTTCCAGGAACTTCAAAGGTTCTATCCTCCCTGAGCTTAAGTCCGCCGACTCCTTCAGAGACTTTTCACCCACGCTTTTCTCACTGAATCTTCAACAACTCTCAAGGTGTCGAAGTCACCTAGATTCTGTGCACTCGCAGCCACATAAATCCTTAGCCTTCTGCTCAGACAACTACTGAGACTCTAAGCTCGGCCTGCACCTCCCCTGCACGACTCGAACAACCCAATTCAGCTCGGGCAAATGAGAATAAAATTTTAACTGTCTAGCCTCCTCAAATGCACTCTATGCAAAGGAATTTGACTGCTCTCTATGCAGGAATCTCCTGGCTCAAATAGAGAAACAATTTAAACTCATTCTCTTTTCTCTCACGGATTTCAAATCTACCATGAAATCACATACACAGCATATAGAACAAAGGCATAACAAGAAGCAAATATGCAACAACATAATATCAACAACACACATAGAATAATCAAAGCCATGGAGTTGAATCAAAGACTCTCTTCTATTAATTCAATCTGTACATAGGTGTTCTCCACAAGCTCTCTGCTTGCTCTCTTCTTGCTCCGGAATGCTTGATGATAATACAATGATACAAAGGAGGGTGCCTATATTCCGTTTGCTCTCTCAAATTTTACAACTATCAAATCTACAATAAATTCCTATCTAACAGCATTAAAACTAGTAAATGCCTCAGCTACTAAGGACGTGAGCTTAAAGGCTCAAGGTCCATTTACATATACAAGTGCGCTTCATCACATCAACGCATTAATGTTTGGCACAAAATATCAAGGTAAAATTTCAAAAAGAAGTTTTGCTGGCTTGTCCAACTGTCTTTCTCTGCTCCACACGCTGGCTCGCTTGATGAGGTGTGGATGCTCTTGCATCAGTGGCTATGTTCAAATTTAACTCATTATGACATAGATCCACTATGTATATTTGGTGGCTATGTTTAGATTTGAGACACATTGGCATGGAACCATGGTGTATCTTTGGTGGCCATGACTTACCATACTTGACATGGATTTTTGTATGTAAGCACTTATGCTTTGAGTCATTTTTATTCTGAGTATGGGAATGCATTCCTCAGTAATAATAGTGTAATTCCTTGTTTGTTGATAGGTGTCCAACTAATGTGTTCTTCATTTCAATACCCACATGACAAAGTATTTCATCTATCACCGCTTTATAGTTTCATACTTTGGGGGACATTTTATTACATTATTTTGTCGTAACTAATAATGTTTACCTACTTTCCATCATCTAAAGTTCAAAAGCCATGATCACTGGAGAAATACATTTCCTCTAAAGAAGTCAAAATGTATTTAATTTTTTTTTTTGTGAAAGTGTCTCATGTTTCACTACTACAACTTGCAACAATCTCTCATGTTTCTAGTTCACAGGGTGCGAAACTATTTGAAAGGGAGGAAAAAGGAAGAAATTTACAAAGTTTCTAGAGAGAAGATTCAGATATGAGGACCCATAATCGGTTTGGATCTCACCCGTACTCCTAATTTGGGGAGATCCTAACCTCTCATCCTAACCTCATATTCAATCTATAAAAGTAGACTTCTCTCATGAAAAAAGGTTAATAGCTAATTGAGAATAACTAGTAGTGAATAATGGTTGATATCTTTAGCCTTTGATTTATGATTAGAAAATTGTTCTTTGGCCTTGAGAGATTATTGTATCAAAGTATGTAGTTGATGTGATGGAACTCATGGAATCAATGTGGGTATTGGAGCAATGAACCATTGAAAAGAGCCTCACAAAACCAAGGCAATGGTTGTAACTCTTCCATTATTATTAATACAGTAACATGTTTTCTTTCCTATAAATATTGTTCATTGTAAATTGTCTTTATTACATTTCTCCTTGGTCATTTGTATATATATGTCAAAGTACTATTGTTGCTTTCACTGGTAGTTTGTTTTCTTATGTAGGTTTCTATTCAAAGGCCTATGAATCAAGATAGGAACTACAATTAACGAGAAAAAAAATCGGTAAGGAGGTATGTGTCCTTACTTATTAGTATTTTGATTGTATGAATCTAAGGAAAGTAATATGTTTTGTGTTGTTTTATTCTAGCTTTGGGTCCCAAGCTATGAAGATTGGTTTGTGTTCTCATTGGATAATTTGTCCATAAACACCAGGGTAGAGTCAAGGTAGGCATTATTTTTCATGCTTAGGTAGAATATTCACCTTCTCTTCAACCTTTAGTGAGAAAAAACATCGGTAAGGAGGTATGAGTCCTCACTTATTAGTATTTTGATTGTATGAATCTAAGGAAAGTAATATGTTTTGTGTTGTTTTATTCTAGCTTTGGGTCCCACGCTACGGAGATTGGTTTGTGTCCTCATTGGATAATTTTTCCATAAACACCAGGGTAGAGTCAAGGTAGGAACTATTTTTCATGCTTAGGTATAATCTTCACCTTGTCTTCAACCTAGAAACATCTCAAAAGGAATAAAGTGAAATAAATAGGCTTGGAAAAAGGATTGTTGATTAAGGTTGGTTGTCATTGATGTCAACCCTTGAAGAAAGCTCTGCAACAGAAAGGTTTGGGTAATGGACCCAAGATTGTTTGATGTAAAGATGACTCATTATTGTCTTTTCATGGTTGATAAGAAGTAAAGATGGATGAACTCCAAAGTGGTCCCCTTATGGTGAAATCCCTCACGGGAAGACACTTTGCAGAGTAAGAGAACCCATGCTTAATTGTGGAATAATGAGAAGAAGGACA
>JASDQU010349571.1:0-12252 GCA_032191745.1 Picea mariana
AACCCAAGGGGCTAATCTACGATTGAGGTTTGTTCAACACTTCGGCATTTCAGCATTCGGGATACCGAAGGGACATATTACCTCGTGCTCTCAAACCCTGAAGTCCAGACTTATAAACCTCGAGATGTTAGCATGTGGTCAAGCTCTGACGAATGGTCAGGATCCTCTCGGAGGATCCTAGGTCTGGGATGGTTGTCCGATGTGAGGTATAGATGCCAGCTTTACGCTGGGGCATGAATGTGCATAAAGGTAAGTAGCAAGCATATCTGGATGGCCAGAGTCCATCTGCTCAGATCTATGGCTGAGGATTCATTCCGAAGCCCCCTTTCCATTCTGTCTTTAAGGGGGGGGGGGTCTGAAATAGTGTGGCATGTGAAGTGGGGCCCCCCTCCTGTCATGACGACTACCGTGTCGAGTTTCCCTTTTCACCACCTGTAGTCCACTTAACCGCGCGACAGGGCCTGTTCTCACTGGCGGTTCTCTACCCCTGTTGAGATTTGTTCCTATTGGCCATTTGCTAACCCTGTAGGGATTCGTCCCCATTGGTCGGTCGCTAGCCCTGTTGGGGTTCGGCGGTTGCAGAGTTGAACATTTAGACATTACTGTAGCGTCGAGGCGTGAAATACAAATAGGAACTACGTTCAAATTGAACCGTGAACATGACCCGTGATCACATGGGAATGGAGAAGGAGAGAGAAAGAGCCATCTTACGTTGGGCCTCCATGGATAATTAGGGGTTTCTGGTCTGGCAGAAGACCTAAAAAATCTGATTTAGGTAGTGGGTATGTGACAAAAAGTATAGAGAACCAACATCTGAATTTTTTACCAAATGTATACCATGATCTCTCCTATATCTCTACAAAGTTTCAATCCATTAAACATCGCAAAAAATAAGTTATCACAAAAGTTCCAAGATGACCTGTTTGAAACAAATTTCAAGAGTATTCTGGAACCCTAACTTCCATGGGGAATATCTCTGACAATATAGTGAACCAGAATCTAAAATTTGTACCACATGTACACCAAGATATTTCCTCTATCTATGCAAAGTTTCACGCTTTGAAACATCCCAAAAAATAAGTTATAGCAAAAGTCAATATGATGTTTGACATTGATTTTAGGAGCATTCAAAAACCCTAATTTTCACAGGGCGTATCTCTGAAAGTGTAGCAAACTAGCATATGAAATTTTTACCACATGTATACTAAGATCTCTCCTATGTCCCTACAAAATTTCAAGCTCTAAAACATATCATAAAATAATTTATCACAAGAATTCCAAGATGACCTAAAATTGATTTCGCAATTCAATTTTTTCTAATCCATTTTTCACAAACACACACACACACACACACACACACACATGCACGTTATCTCAATGCTTTATCTTTTTATACCTTTCCATAACCCTTCATGAATTACCATTTACATAAATTAAATAATTAATTCCCAATACCATGGAAAAATACCCCAAATACCTGTTGATTTTTTCCTAAAACTAGCTAGGGTTAGATTTACCATAGCAATTTAAATAATTTTACATGATCCTTTTTTCATAGACGATGCTACATCATCGTCACCCAACCATAGGCACCTACATGTTCCACCCCTGAGCACAAAACACAAAGATATATCCTGGGAAACCCTCTTGGGGAAGAAATCCCAGTATAACTTCTTCGGTATATATTCATCAACCAAGTACAGTATCAATACAATGTTCTCTTAGATAATATCCTATATAACCCTTCTAATCAAAGGGAAACTCTGCTACTAGAGTTGTGCCTTGTCACTAGAAGATACACCAAATATTATACCAAGACATACACCAAGGAAAAATCCAAACCCTATTGCATTACCCTAGCAAGGTAGGACATGAGAGAGAGACAAACCAAGACCAAGAGATGTGCCTTATCATTCTTCTTGTAGTTGCAGCTGCAACTACAGCTCTCCACCAAACTTGTGATATTACTGAGTGAGATGTGATAACCAAATGAGTAAGGAATCACCTTATTTATACTTATTCTTCCAATGAACTTTTCCCACATGTACAACCTATCTTTTCTGGCAAATATAATTTACTTTGAATTTTTCTGGCAAGGTTGACTTCTCATATTGCAAGTACACAATATAATAATAATTATTTTCCTGAGTCGACATTACAAATATACTTTAGAATTATTCTTTTAGGGTTTTGACTTGATCAAATACAATAAGAATATCTTCTGCAACTACATAATACTTCAGCAATCCCTCTTAGCAAGGAAGGTATTCTTCTCGCACGATCTTCAATATTGTTTATGTATGCATCTGTACTCTGGGCCATTTACTTGTTGACTTTCCATGAATCTATACATCACTAGAATTTTTGTAACATCAGCACTCCCTCTTATCTAGGGAGGTATTCTCCATGATGTTTTTCATCTAGTAGTCTCAATCGCATCCATACATTACACATGGAATGTACAAGACTAACACCAATCACATGGTATTGAAAACCAATCTACAGATAGAATCACCATAGCGACATAGGCTATCTCATGATCAAATAGATCATGTCACAAGTATCACCATCATAGCCAAAAATGCTTTTTCATAGCCACACATAGACTATTTAATGGATCGATACATCACAGTCACCATCATAGACATACACTGGCTTTTTCATAGTCACACATAGACTATCATATGGTCATATCATATTCATGCATCTAGGGCCTCATCATTCTTTCGGGCTTTATGTCATCACGGGACTTCATCTAGCTCACTCAAATCTAGGCACTAGTCAGTTCACACAGAATTTTGCTACTACCCAATCCTTATGGAGTCTGGGTAACTATTTAGTTTGAGCCAATTCACAGACAAAACTGTGCTACTACCCAATCCTTACGGATTCTGGGAAATTGTCACATTTGTCTAGCTCACACAGAATCTAGACAACTAGTTCATACATAACTAGTAAAATCGCCAACTCACACGAAATCTAGCATCTAATTCTTATAAAACTAGTAAACTCACTAGCTCACACAGAATATCGCATCTATCCCTAAGGCTATACCTTCTATTTGGCACACCAGGAAACTGATCCATAGTGACCAAGCCTCTAATAACAAGGATTAGGCAATGTAGTGCACACACACTACCCATCTAGACCAAGTCTAGGAAACACCTCCAACCACACAGGTTGGCCCTCCAGCTTGAAAAGTTGGGAAACTCACAAACCTTGAAGGCTTGGCATCTGCTAACCTTGTGCGAGGTCATGCTAATTAGTGCCACAGTTGGTAACATTCCCATGACCCACTGCTACCCTGGAATCGCATCTGTAACTCATCACTCCCTTTTACTAGGGAATTCCTTTTGGACCACACCAAGCTTGTCCCTGAAGTACACAAACTTCACCCTTGACAGAGGCTTGGTCAACACATCTGCTATATTCTTATTTGTAGTGACATACTGGAGCTTCACTGCTCCCTTATACACCATATATCTGATATAATGGTACCTGATCTTGATATGCTTGGACTTGTCATGAAACATTGGGTTCTCTGAAAACTTCACACAACTCTAGTTGTCACACCAGATACAAGTCACCTCTAACTCGATGTTATCATTGAAATCTCGTCCGCACATGGTTACAGGAATATAGCATCTCCAAATAGCTATTAGTTCACCCATGGACCAAAATTACCAAAAATGCATTCCCAAAAGGTCCAAAACTATACAACTAGTTATAAAATTAGGATGCGCTATGACTATACAAGGAGAGTGCGCACATGCACCATCAAAAAACGTTGGAAAAGCGTACATGCGCCCAATGCACGACTGTGAACGAAAAAATTTGTGCACACCTCAGAACGGTGCATTTATGATGTTGGTCTCCCACCCACTTCTGGTTCATCTTCCAAGTCGATTTGACATCCAAATCTCGGCTGAATATGGCTGGGTGGTTGGTCAAAGACCTAAAGGTGCCCTAAATAGCCCCTTGTTCACACTAAAAGCTAGTTTCATAATACCTCAAAGGTGTGCTATAAAAAGAGACAATGGGTGCACTACATTTCAAGGAATTCATTTGTAAGGTTATGTTGTTGCTATTCTCTTGGGGAATCCTCTTTTCTCATCAAGAGAATACTAGCACCATTCTATTTGAGCTATTCACATCACCTTTTGAGTGAATTAGCTTGGGATTATTTCACCATTTCTTTCAAGTTTTCAAGCTGTAAGAAGAACTCAATATTGGGGGTTCAAGAGCCCTCCCTTGGGGGAAGAGGGGACCCAAAGTATCCCTTTCTCTTTGGTGTTTTATTTTCACTAACACAATCCTTTCCATTGGTGACATCAGTCTTGTTTGTTTCTTGTTCTTATGTCCTTATGCACTATAGTTTAATTGTTTTTATCATTCCTAATTTAATTCTTAGCTTAGTCTTTTATGATTTATCCTTCTAACCCTTTCCTTTACTATTGTCTTGCCTAGCTAACCCAACTAGGCTTGTAATCATCTCTAATTTTCTCACTCAAGTGACAAAAGAGATGCAACAGATTGGTGACTCCACTAGGAAAGGTATCAATTTCCTACCCCATTTGGGTTATTTTAGCTCTTCTTTCCTTTTATTTAACTTGCAGGTACCATAACCAGCCCAAGCAGACCTATAGGAAGCCAAATTCAAAGCTGAGTTGAAGGAATTTCATCCAAAATTTTCTTCACGGTTGTGTGACAGTTGTGCGTGGGTTTATCAGCCCACAGTCGCGCGTCATGCGCACGTGCGCCAAAATCATTGTATTACTCAGCGCCTTTTGCACACCTATGCCCATCAGTCTCTTTCAGTTCACGCATTGGCACTCAGAGTGCCTCTATCTATTCTAAGACCCACACACCTGTGAAAACAAAATACACATTGTAATCCTTTTTGTGATTTGCGGAAGGCCCATGGCCTTCTTAAAAATTTCCATGCATGTTGTAATCTGCACTACACTTACATTCCCTCTCCATATAAAGGGATTGGTCAAAGCACATAGGCACTTAGGGGTTAAAATCATAACTTTCCCTCTTTTTTGTCATTTTGCCACATGGATGGCTCACTTTGAATAAAGTTAAGTTGGAATCATTCTACATCACATATAAAACTTGCATTGGGACCAGAAATTGGATATCAATCATTGGGTATGCTCTTATCTTGTGCTCCAAAGTGATCTTGAGAATCAGAAAGAGGTTGTGGAACAATTTCATCTCCCTTAAAAAGACAAAATATTTAGGAGAGGAAAACAGCCCCCTCAGGACTCCTCTTAGTTTATTTTTTAAAACGCATCTTAAGATTGTAACGAGCCCATGCATGCCCACATGTTACAAAGATAGGATAGTGTTGAAATTTACTTTCTTAGATTAATCACTAGGGAAGTTTAAAGGTTTTGTAACGGTCCCATACATGCCAACATGTTCACAATCTAGGATAGTTTCAAAGCTTTCTTAGATTAAATCACATTTAGGGAGTTAAAGGAATAGTAAAGGACCCACATGTCCACATGCTAATTTCCTAGGGATTTAAAATTCCGCAAGGTTGTACCAATGACACATAGTAACTTAGGTAATCAACACTTGTAAGGACCAAGCGAAGTCCACATGTAGCAAGGTGACACCTAAATTATTAAAAACTTGGCACACTTTCACTTGTTCACACAAAATATCACCAATCACTCACATAGTTTTATCTAGAAGTCATGGAGGTTAAAGTAAGTTTCCTCCAACGAGATTACAAAACACTCCACCCTTTTCTTAACAAAACTATCCACTCCCACTTAATTTCAACGAGATTGGCTCACACCCCCAATCTCTCAAACAACCACATATAAAATATTTCTAAAAAAATCACTAAGTTTTCCTCCACAGGAGGTGCCAAAAGAATTTTTTTAGTCTAGGTAGGATTTCAAGGATAGGCATCCAAATAACTCCTCGTTATCTGGTTCTCATATTTTCAAAACAATAGAAGTTGTCAAATAGGGAAATTTAAATCCTCCAAGTCAAGTGTTCCTAATACCATAATACAGGGAGATACCTGTGAAGGGTTGAAGGCCGAGGTCTGGTTGTTCTGTGCATCCCCCCTTTAGGCACCCACCTCTCGGACTGGATCCAGCCCGTGACCCATTTCTGAGACCGAAAATCGAAATGTCGCACTTTGACTGAGGTACCTAGTGACCACATTTTAGGACATCTACCCAGGTGGAAATTGTGGGCTACAATTGCACCTTGATCGAATTCTGTGTGGCTATTGGGAAATATCACCAGCTCTTTCAGGATATGCACCCTCTACCCTTCATTATAACTGATTACTTCATCCTTCACTAGTTCCTTTTCCGGTGGCTTCAGACCCCTCTGTTGAGTGCTATGGGAAGGTTCAGTGCTATTTGAGAGGAATAATGTTACGTCTTTTAGGACATGAGCATTTATTTTCTTTGTTCTCCCATGCGGACAAAAACCACATATCCACATCTATGTTTATCAATCGTTTTATGTATGATGCCCTTGTGATTACATCTAATTGTGAATTACATTGTTAAAGTTCAAAACTTATAGCAAAGGCCCTTGTTCATTTACTTCGCTCTCATCACCATTTACACATAATCCACTTAGCTAGTCAGACATCATAGGGGACCCACAGAATCCCCGTTGTTCCAAATGCCTTCTAAATCTCCCTCCTCTTCTAGAGGGAGTTCCTAGCCTTGCCCACTCATCAGCTTTACCTTCTCACACCCCTGTGAGTGCCACTGTATTGGGATCAGCTTTTCTTGGTTCCACTTTACTTAGGCCCACTTCCCAAGGTCAACCATCCACTCGCTCTCCTTTACACAGAAGCGGGAGGCAAACTTCTTCTCAAGGGGGTAGTACAAACCTACCTAATCCCCCTCAAGGGTCAATTTCACAAAACACTCACACCATGGCTGGAACTAACCCTCCACCACCACTCCAGATGCCATATTTGGATTCTCTAAACATACCATATCTAATCAAAATCACAAATGATCCTATATTGCATGACCCCACATGGCCTGCAATGCCTACCAAACTACCTTTAGACATCCCCAAGTTTGAAGGAAAGGAAGGAGACAACCCTGGCAACCATGTCATGACTTTCCACTTATGGTGCTCTTCCAACAGCATTATGGATGATTCCATCTGACTATAATTATTTCAATGCACACTCACTGACCCATCAACCAAGTGGTATGTAAACGAAAAATTAGGGTCCCATGCGACTTTCGAGTCTTTGGCCAAAGAATTTTGTACCTTCTTTCAATTACCAATTGTTATAACCCTAAATTGCACCACACATGCTTACCTGGCATCAGGACAACTCATATCCCTTCATTGCCAACGCATCTGCTGAACAACCTCTTTGAAAATCCTCTTAGGTAAAGGCACACGCGCCCTAACCCACTACTGCACGTGGGTGAACGCTAGCAGGCCTACTACAACCCACGTTTACCTAACAAAACACAAAAATAGGAAAGTTGTCGATGGGACAAAAAGCTATGGGTCAGTTAACTGAAACTCCCGGCCATGCATGGCCAAGAGTTCATCCAAAACCCTAGCTCCTTCTAGCCTATAAAAGAAGGGGTAGGGGTACCATTTGGAGGAGTAAAATTACAAGCGAAGAAACTCTGCCCATTTTCCAAATCCATTGTCCCAACCCTTTAGCCTTTCCTCAAGCCTAAGGAGAATTAACGCAAAGCAGTTGGAGGACAAAGAAGAGGAGGAGCCCAGGATCAGGATCAAGGAGCGGTGGCCAGTCTCGACTTTGATTGTAAGTTGATTCATTTTGAAAATAATAAAAGAATAATTTTCCCATCCCAATGCATGAGTTATCGATGATTTGTATAATTTATGCTTAATCTTTAACCCTCAAGTACAAAAGTAGCATGCGTGCATAGCGTTTTGTCTTGATTGCAGGTTAACCTTGGAAGGAGCAACGCAAGTAAGCGGGAAAAGCGCAACGGAGGATCTACACCAAACATCAGTAAAAAGGTTAGTAGTTCCTTTCCATGCATGTATCGTGAAAGAGGGGTTTAGGTTTTGGGTGGTAGGTTAAAAATTCATTTCTTTACGGTCATAATCTACATGCAAGTCTGACCCTAGTTTGCTAGTCCATAGGGTATATTTTCCAACAACAGAATTGGTGACCGTACTGGGGATATACTCTTTACGGTCTCCAGATTTAGTTGAGGTTTTTGGGTAGTTTAAAGGATTAGATTTTCTATTTCTTTGTTTGTCTATTTTCTGTTAGGTCAAAGCTAGCAGGGAACCTAGTTCTTTATACCAGTTTTTCCTTGATTGTTGCTTGACGGTAATTATCGAGACACACAGAGGTACACGCGGCTTGCAAAAGGCCAACACGCGTGTACCCGCGCCCTAACCTTCTATTGCCCGCGTTTGAATGCTGGCTGTAAGGGTTTCAGTAGCATGTAGGAGTCAGAAAGCTTGAGAGGCAGTCCTCCTCTTCCCTGTCAGAATTATACATTCTCAGGGGGCTTTCGGGATCCTGTCTCAGTCTTGCTGGTTCATAGTCTTGTCTCAGTTTGCTTTATTGTGTTTTGTTGTTTCTTGCAATTATTTTTCTTTTCTGTTAGGAAGAAGAATCCAAGCCTTTAAGAGACCCTGGTTATCAATACCAGAGGCCTCTTCCTGGTCTGGGCTTCCTGTGTTTATTTTTGCCTTAGCTTTGATACATACACGCGGCCTGTGCAAATGCAGACCACGAGTACACGCGCTCTGTGGTAGCTTAGCACACGTTCGTACGCGTGCTGTTTCAGTGACAGAGGCGTGATTGACAGGCATCTTTTCAGTTAGGGTGGGCAAGTCATCCCCTCTTGTGGTGAGAAGTTTTCTTCTTAGGTGGTTGAGTCTAGGGTAGAACAGTCAGTAGGTTAGGGCCTCTTACCCTTAGCCTATTTTTTTTCTTAAGATGATAGTTGATAGAAAAGATAAAAAGAAAAAATTTGTTTTATGGTTTTTAGACAAGCGTAAGAATCGTTGTTTTCCTGATTGCCATTGAGTGTCTTTACTTCGATTCTTTGCGATCTGCGCTTTAAGCCAGAATTTTGTTTTGTTTTTTTAGTTTTGTGCTTGTCGGCATTTTCCCTTTGTTGCTTCATTTAGCACTTAAATAAAATAAAAAAATCTTTTCATTTTCTTCTTTGCTTGAAAATTTTGTTTTTGCATCAATATCTAGGGAGAAGTCTATTTGTTCATAAGTTTTTTGCAGTACATTTAGCACATAAGTATCTCATAGTCGAGCGAAATTCCTTTATGTTTGCTGCATGAAATCTTAGAAAAATTGAAAAGAAAAAGAAGTCCTTTGTGAAAAGTTGTTGATTTTTGCATTTAGTAAAAGTCTTTTGTTTCCAGTTTTTTCATTTGTTTTTTATTTGAGTCTTTACACATCATCAGTTTCACCTTCATTCCCTGTGACGTAAAAAATCCCATAAAATAAATGCTAACTTAAAATCTATTAGACTTTTTGTTTGTAGGGTTCATATACTAGTTCAGGACTAGGGCCTTGGATTAGGTTGGAGAGGACACTCTCCAAGGCCACTCAAACCAAACATTGGAGTGTGTGATGGGGAGTGTAGAAGTCCAATTTCATGGAAGTTATCCGGTACCCCCCTCTAACATAGGGGCTAAACACGAGGTCGCGTAAGGAAAGGTAGTGAAGATAATCCCTCCAAAGCCGGACCAAGCATAGTGGAGAACACATATCGAGGATTTGTTGTGGGATTCCGTCGTTTGCATTTGCCACGGGGCTTCGTGGGTCTCGAATCCGTTCGAGGTCCTCAGTTGTCTTCTATACCATTTTCTCTCGATACCCTTGACAGGTTTCGGGCTTGATACCTTGATCATTGTGGTCTACCCGACTATCGACTGTACCCACCTGGTGACTGTTCGCATGCTGGGAAACTAGTTGCCAATCTTTTTAGGGACATACACAAGTGACTGCGGGGGTATACTGCGGTACCTAGGGTAGACATAGGTCCATGATTTGTAGAGTATACCCAGAGGGTGCTTTCATATTCGAGTTGCACTTGCACCAGTAAGTTTCTCTAGTGTTGGTTGTTGTAACTGTTCTTCCAACTAGTTTAGTGTTTGCTTGACTTATCTCTTAGAGGATTCTTTTTTAGTGTGTGTTATTGTTTGCATGGGTAGAATACCTTAGCGTGTATTGGATCTTCTCACATAGTGGAGGATGCTGAGCTCTACCGATCATGAAAGCTTCAGGGCCTACCGCCGGTTATACTGGAGCCACCCCCGCCACCATTGAGGCGGAAGCTAGACCAACAAGGGTCTTTCGAAGCAACCGGGTTACAAACCATTGATCCCGAACAACTCTTAGAGGAATCAACCACCAATCTTGTCTTGATTAAAACCCCAACCACTGATACTTGGCTATCGGTCATTGTACCAATCCAATTTTACGAATGCCTGTTAGTGCCTCACACAGTTATGGAACCAAATTCTGTTACTTCTTCTGGGAATTCTTCCATTCCCACCACTGTTGCTACCACAGGAGAAGCATCTCCTAACTTGCCGTCGTCGGTCCGAGCCACCATGGTCTCGGCCGCAACTACGTCGCACAGTGGACCAACCCCATCTATCGTGGCGGCCACAACTCCCTTCACACCTAGTGCGACAGGCCCTCCATTCTCATACGGTATGCCTAGTTCGGGCGGGCATAAGTCCTGCACTCACTCACTCCACTTTACAGACTTTGGGTCTGGGGGCAGGGAGCTCTAACACTCCCCTGCAAGGCCAACTTGGGGGCATTCTTGTCCCTTTCAATTCTTTTCCTTATGCCGGAGGTCATATCTCTCCTTCGTCTCCTTCACTTGGTGGTCTGCATCAGCAGTCCACCGGGCAACCTACACACACGAGTTCATTTGAAGCTGGGAGTCAAGGAACACCTACGCAAACTCTGTCGGTAGATTCGTCACCGTTTGTTTGGAATGGGACGTTTGGTAACAACACTTTCACATCCACTGCTTTCCCATCTGGGGGCACTCCCATTTTTAAACAGTCTACTCCGGCGCAAGGTATTATTCCTGCACCGGGGGCACATTTACTAGGACCTTGGAACTCAAGACAAGGATCCATTCCCTCCTTTGGAATGTTGTTATGGGGTAATTCTTTCCACAGTCAATGGAACCCCGGACAGACTTTTATACCTCTACTAGTAGGACCGACATGGGGTAATCCTTCCCAAAGTCCGTCAAACACGATGAATGCCCAACATCCTATGTCCTTTATGGGGAATCAGCCAATGATGTCTCCACAGATGCAAAATCCTTACGCTGGTTAGGGACATGGTTTCTACCAGAATCCGGGCCAGCAACCAAACTTTTCCTGGAAACCTAGTGCCAGTCAAACTCCAGGACCCTTTTTCCCAAGCTATCAGTAGCAACCCAAACTACCATTTCTGGCGACATTACACTTGCCAAATTTGACAAGGTTGTTAAATGATCATATTTGTCACGATCTGCGTTGGCCTCCTATGCCAACGAAGTTTCCTTCGGATATTCCAAAGTTTGAGGCCAAGCCTAACGAAGATCCAGGTGATCACGTGACTACCTTCCATATTTGGTGTTCATCTAACTCATTGAAATATGACTCCATCGAGTTGCGATTGTTTCAACGCACTCTTATCGGGAGTGTCGCAAAATGGTACATCGAGCTTGATCGCTCAAGATACTCTTCTTTTGGTGAACTGGCGATAGCCTTCCTTAACCATTTCCAGTTACCTGTGAGATATGACGCAGGCACAGAGTTGCTAGCCAATTTAGAACAAACGATAGCAGACCATATCTCTGATCATATCTGAGAGTGGAGACACCGAAAGAGTCTAATCAAAGTACTAGTCCCACCAGCATTCTTGCTTGAGTGGTTCCTTAAGTCTTTAGTCCCATAATTATCCAAAGCCGTCGCAACTTCTGGAGTTTTCTCCGAGGAATATGCCATCATGAGGGCTCGACAGTTTGAGCTCATCTATTCTCGGTCTGGTTTATTATACAACATATTTCCAGATGCACCATGATCGATACTAGATAAAACTAGACAGAGAGTTGGACCACATGCCGACAGTATTATTTGATCAGCACAAACCAAGCCCGCTGAGCAATTGACAAAACAATTGCAACAATTATCTATCCAACACTCAACGGCCAGCCAGACTACTTCTTTGGCTGCTCCTCCTACCCAAACGTCGAAAGTACACTCCGT
>JASDQU010349573.1:0-12252 GCA_032191745.1 Picea mariana
CCATCTTATTTTGTAGTTCATTTATGTCCCTACACATTTCTTCACCTTCATCAAGAGTCCAAGTAGGATTTTCTAGAGGCTTATTTGGTGTAGAAGTTCCCTTTTTGGGTGGCATGTTGGCCAAGTATCACTTTTGAACCTTGATTTTGAGGTGGTTTTGCTAGACAATATTTATTCTATTGTATCTCCCAATTTTTGGCCCTTCTAGGTATGAAACTTTCTCTTATGTAATTCTCTGATATTTCTTCTCTGCAATGCCACAGGTCTGATCAAAATTGGATGTACCAAGTGGAATTTAAAGTAACTTCCCCACCACTTGCCTATTTTTGGCCTTTCCAGGAGATCTCACTTGTATAGTGTTCCCCGCACAAAATAATTGATATAAAATTATGAAACTCATACCCAAAATACTACAGACTGTCCAAAATCCAATGCAACCAGTCCCATGCAATTTGGATACTCTAGGAAGAAGTTATGATTGTTTTACCTAGAACACCTTCTTGAGACTAGTCAATAGGGCTAGTCAAATACCCTATCTTACATAGGGTGTATCTACAAATTTAAGCTGACCCAGAAGCTGAAATTTTTACCACAGATACACTACTAATTTATGTAAATGGCATCTAGAGGGAAAGGTCTAAACCATTACACAAAATTTTTTATAGAGAAAATTCCACAATGACTCATTTAAGGATGATTCCAGAACCCTATCTTGTACAGGTTGTATCTCCAAAAGTATAAGTCCTCAGGAGATGAATTTTGAACCCAACGTACCTTGATCCATCTACTAAATACCCTCCAAGAGGTTCCTTCTGAAACGTTGTATAAAAAAAGTTATTGCAAAAATTCCACGGTATCTCAGATGTAGTAGCGAAACCCCAAGATCTTCAGCTCTGATACCATATGTTAAGAACCAAACATCAATATAGCATGGAAAAACCTCAGGAAAAGTACTCAATGCCTTGAAATAGAGATAATTTCAGATAATAAGCCTTTTCGAGGGGGAAACCTGTTTTTACCCCACTTAAATGTTCAAGTCCAAGATGATTCAAAATGAAAATGTCTCCTTGGTATATATAGGAGACTAGGAGGTATAATTACAAATAATGGCCTAAAGCCGACATAGTTAAAATAATATTACTAATCTAAATTACAACTAATGGCCTAAAGGAGACATAAATAAAATAGCATTACTAATCTAATATTCCCCAATTAAGGGGTAATGAGCCAATATTAGGGCTTAACATGGAAAACCCAACAGTTTTGTGGACCCTGTTTTGGGTAGTTTGGTGTATCAACTTCCTGGGGGCGTAACTTTGGCATATGATCTCCGTTTTGGGCACACGGTAGCTAATTGGAAATATATCATCGAGGATATTCATTTAGGGGGATAAATAAGAGCCTTTGGCTATCATTGAGAAGCCCGATCCCAAAAAACCTTCATTTAGGCCCTCAAAATGGCCCCTGGAAGTTAAAAACTGCTAAAAATAGTAAATTACCAAAATTGCCAGAAATTTGTTTTGAGGCAATTGGAAAAGGTGGGTGGCCACCAATATCCACCTAGATCAATCCTCTCTCCTTATGAAGAAATGGCATCCATTGCAGTGAGTTATTGGGGGAGAGGGAAAAACGTTGTTGAATCTGCATCTTGATGAGCTGCTTCCATTGTTGAAGAAGTTGCGTTGCTTAGCTTATTGAAAGTTTTCACAAACATGTGGCTGGAAGGGTTGGACCTTTTTAACTAGTCTGGTTACATGAGATTCCTGTGTGCAGAAGGAATATTTACACTTTTTTACAATCTTGTCGATCTGCTTCTGTTGGATAGAAGGTGCTTAGGTCGAGGCTGTAGTGGTTGCAGTATCCTTCTGTTCACCTTTTGAAAATATTGTGAAGAAGATGAATTTTGTTGTATGAGATACTACCTTGTAGCACTTTTTAGGTGGAACAATAGTTAGAACTACCTCTGGTATTCTATAGATATGACCCCCCAGAGAAACAATGACACTGCAAGGTTGAGACTTATAAACAACATGGCGCTTCCACATATATGGTTGTCCCAAGAGAACATAACAGACATATAGTGGTGAAACATCACATAATACCTCATCCTTGGAGGGTTGGATGTCGTATGACAATCAACACTGTTGGCTGACACAAAGATCTCATCCCTGGTGAAGCCACCCGATGTTGTATGGCTGCGGGTGTGGTGTTTTCGACAATCCCAACTATTTGACAACCTCTGCTGAGATGAAGTTCTTATGTCTTTCGTTATCAACAATAAAATGCAGCAGGTTCGCATTCACCCACATATGTGAATGAAAAAGGTGCTCCCTCTCTTCAGGATCTGTTGGTTCTTCTGCTTGAATTGTTGCGGTCGCGACAATAGCAGTGAGGTCTACGTCGATGATTTGTCTTTTACCAATATTTTCGTAATCACATTCTGAATCAGGTTTCAGCTCCTTTTCTTTGATCTTGGCCACCAATTATTGTTTTGAGAGACATTCCTTGGTGTTGTGTTAGGGCTTTTGTGGAAATCACACCATTTTTTATTGTCCTTCTTTATATTCTCGTGACCCTTCTTTTCATGTGGCTTGGACTGGTTTTCGGGAGACTGTTTGTTAGGTTCGTCTTTATCATACTTTGTTTGTTGCAGATTTTCATAGCCAAACTCCCGTTTTTTTTGGTGCTTAAATTTATGCTTGATTTTAAAAACATATCGATAAGCAACACTGAGTGATGAGATGTCTAGAAAATCCATTTCAGTTTAGATGTATCTGTGTAGAGCCCCACAGTATTTCAGAACCAAATGTTGTTCAGAGTCTTTGATACCCATCTTGGTGTGAAAGGTATGGAAGGTATTGGTGAACTCCAGAACTGTTTGTCCCCTCTCTTGCTGCAGTGTGGTCCATTTCATGTATTGGTCCTCATAGTTGCCAACAGGGTAATATTGTTCCTTTATCGCATCCACAAAGAAATCCCAAGTGCATTCGGTCCCATATACTCCAGAATCCTCTGTGGAATTTTTCTCCTAGTAAGTTTCCCACCAATGTTTTACATGGGGGAGAGATTTAAGAAGTGCAAAGGTGATATTTTCCATGTCGGAAAAATTCTGAACACAAAATATCCTTTTAACAAATTTAACCATTTGTCTGGGGCATTTGCATCTATCTGACCTACAAATACGAGAATATCAAAATTAACCTATACCTTGAAATGAGAGGTGCTTCCAAAGTGGCTATTTGATGAATATGTGTCTATTGCTATCGACAAGCATTGAAGGATGTGGGAAAAATTCTCCATCATTTCATCTCTCTGTCGTGTGAGAGCTTGCTCAAGCAATAGATTGATAGAATCGTCTACTCCGTCATTTTTCTTTTCTTTTGTCATGGAGGGTTTCTTGGGCATGCAAGAGAGATACTACTCAAGATAGACAATTGTGAGACCCAAATTTCTATACTCGGACCTCGTCGGGGACATGCACTAAAAAAATGATCAAGAGAAGCCTGCTCTAATACCACTAATCCAGATTATTTTCAGAACAAAATGAGAGTGAAGATATAATAAACCAATGTACATAGATATCTAATATATCTAATAATATAACAGAAATGTACAGATATGAAATCATAAACATAGAGATACAATAATACACATTTTTCTATTAATGAGTGAAAATGTACAAAGACTATAAAAATACAGAGTGAAATAGTCGCTAGAATGGTGGCAACTTATCTCTGAGAAGAGATGTGTCCGCTAATCGCATTCGCAAGAAGATGATTTTACAATGAGGCTCCAAAGGAATTTTTTATCATAAATAAAATCCAAAACCCTAACCCCGGAAGATGAAAAGCTAGCAGTTTTGTGGACCCCGTTTTGGGTAGTTTGGTGTATCAACTTCTCGGGGGCATAACTTTGGCATACGATCTATGTTTGGGGTGCACGATATCTCATTGGAAAGGTATCACCTAGGAGATTCATTTGGGGGGATAAATTAGAGCCTTCTTCTATCATTAAGAATCATTATGCCATTTAGGCCCTCAAAATGGCCCCCGAAAGTTAAAACCTGCTAAAAATAGTAAATTACCAAAATTGCCAGAAAACCATTTTGAGCCAGTTGGAAAAGGTGTGTAGCCACTGATATCCACCTAGATCACATATACCTCTCCTGGAACCTCTCCTCGAACAATTCCCATTACACATCTTCGACGACCATGTTCATTTGTGGCATGAGCGTCTTCCACCATAGAAGAGTGCTCCCCTTCAGCTGAAAGAATACCATGCAGACCTTCATGTTGAAGGTGTAGTTGAAAATTTCAAAGAGCATCACCATGTTCTCCAACCACACCTAAGTGGTTGCACCATTAGTCTCACCCAAGAACTCGGGAAACTTGACCTTCTTGAGTTCTCGGTGAATTCTACCAATATCGACTGGGGCGCGCAGTGGACCCTCAGGGGGTACTGACGCCCTAGCCTCATCTCTATCCAGAAGGTTAATAAAGGCCTCTGACATCCTCTAAAAGGACCTCATCAACCCAACCACATCCTCCATATGAATGTGTTCATGTCCAATAACTTGTTCTTCTCCTTCGGGTTTAGACCCTTTTGGCGTGGATGCTATTGGATGCATCGTGCCTCGTCCCCTAGAACCACGTCATCTTCCTTTGCGGCATCCTATAACCATGATTACCTACATGAATACAATTCAAATTAATTAGAGATAAAATTTTAATGAAGGGTTTATATAGTGGAAGGAATAATGATCCCAAGTCGCGGGGTTAAACCCGCTCTAATTTTTTATTTTTTTGCGTTAGGAATTATCCATTACAATTAATAACAACATTATTTACACATCATCCAATATATTAGTGAAACAATATTAACACATTATCTATCATTCACGACATAAAGTCGCCACATCATTTCCATGACTAACAATACACATATATACGCATTAATACAAATAAATAGCAACCCATAATCATTGCATTCATACAAATAAATAAGGATGCATAAACAGTACGAATCACAAAGTGCTCAACTCCTCTCATTAGGATAGTCATCAGATAACACAATGATAATATGAGACAAAATAACGCTAACTTAAGGATCATAAATATAATCATAATAATGACATAAGATGCTACCCGACCAACCTACCCTGCAAGGTTAGGAACTCCACGACACATAAGAAATGCTCAAGCCTAGGTTACAATTGATTTTAACCATTTAAGGTCTCAAGGCTGGTGACTATTCTAAGGAACAAGGAGGTGTCTACATCCCACTAACAACAAGTCCAATCATCATCTAGATCAATACATCAATCTTATTCATCAATCATCATAGTGCAACAATAATCAGTATCACCATCAATCATACATCCATATTAAATATATGTTGCATGTGAGAGTAACAATTCTAGAACATTCACATGTCGACTTAAGTAAAGGCACAATAGAAACTATCCACTAAATCATTCACAAATCAAATAATTCAAGACGAAAGATTAATTAACATTAAAATCAAGGTGCAAGAGAAAAATGAAGAAGCAATTGCATGCCCACTTAAATTAATATGTGTATGTAATTCTGTTATTATATCATAGAAAATCAACATCGCGAGGTAACTATTCATTAAATTTTTGTGGCGCCTAATTAACTAAAAAAATCCTTCAATACATCATCTAAATTTCAAGGATGATTTTAGGGGCTAAATTTCACTCATGGGCTAATTTTCCATGGTTTTTCCAAAAATGAGATTCACTATTTTAAAAATGATTCGTCCAAATTCTATAGGATAAAATTATTTTACCTTAAAAATCGCCAAAATTTTATAAAAACTATATAAAATAATTAGAAATTTGAATATTTAAAAAAAAAAATCGCCAATCATTTATAGTTAGCATACTAAGGATTAGTAAGATTCACCAAGGTTTCTAAATTTTAAAATAAATTTCCATCCTTAAAATCATCCCTGATCATCTTTTATGTGTGTGAGAAATTTATTATCTAGAACAACATTCCTTTCATTACATTCCATTTGCGCAAAATTCCAAGGTCCACAAAATCATTTACTTACATTATAATTTACACTCGCGATAAATCTAAGCTCTAATTAATCTCATCATTAATATGTTTTGCGCAAGGAAATCTAAACCGTAAATTTAACATAAATCATATTAAGTTTAGGCACAATAGTATCATCCATTTAACTCAGTGTGCAAGGAGATCTCCTCCTTTCAACAATTATGCATCAACTCAATTAATGGAGGAAGAGTAAACTACACACATGGCTATCCACACCTAGCTATATATATCATGGCGCGAGTAAACTTCTGACTAAATATTTTATCCATCCACAATATTCTTAAGGCGCAATGAGACAACACTTTACAATACCATTAAAAGAAGAGCTTATAACATTTAAGGACTCTAAATATGCAATCAAGGAATATAGCATTAAAGAAGAGCTTATAGCATTAAAGACTCTGAATATAGCTTCAATGAATATAGCATAAAGGAGAGCATATAGCATTAAAGACTCTAAATATAGAATCAACAAATTTAGCATAAACGAGAGAATATAGAATTAAAGACTCTAAATATAGCATCAATGAATTTAACATAAAAAGATATGATAGCATTAAATAACTCTGAATGTAAATGTTAAATCAAAATTTACTCCATAATGATAATTCATGTAATTCAACCTTCTTATTAAGTAACTGGAATGGAGTTGAGCTGGAGAACTCGTGCCCACGCAGAGATAAAAAGGTAAAGACATGTGCTAGCCTCCCTAATGGGTTGAGCATGATTTTCTCAATAAAAACACAGAGAAATAAAGGTGAACAAATGTGCTATCCCCCCCCCATAGGCTAAGCATGATTTTTTCAATAAAAACGCAGAGAAATAAAGGTGAAGACATGTGCTAGCCTCCCCCACATGCTGAGCAGAATTTACTCAACAAAAACACAGATAAATAAAGGCAAAGACATGTGTTAGCCTCCCCCATGGGATGAGCATGATTTTCTCAATAAAAATACAGAGAATAAAGGTGAAGACATGTGATAGCCTCCCCCACAGTCTTAGCATGACTTTCTCAATAAAAATGCAGAGAAATAAAGGTGAAGACATGTGCTAGCCTCCCCCATAGGTTGAGCATGATTTTCTCAATAAAAATACAGAGAAATAAAGGTGAAGACATGTGCTAGCCTCCCCCACGGGCTGAGCACGATTTACTCAATAAAAACGCAGATAAATAAAGGTGAATACATGTGCTAGCCTCCCCCACAAGATGAGCACGATTTTCTCAATAAAAAAATAGAGAAATAAAGGTGAATACATGTGCTAGCGTCCCCCACAGGCTGAGCACGATTTTCTCAATAAAAACACAAAGAAATAAAGGTGAAGACATGTGCTAGACTCACTCATAGGCTGAGCACGATTTTCTCTTAAAAAACACAGAGAAATAAAGGTGAAGACACGTGCTAGCCTCCCCCACAGGCTAAGCACGGTTTTCTCAATAAAAATGCAAAGGAAAAATGTTGAGCCCAATGAAGAGAACTGAAGGTAACCACTTGGCGAAATTAAAGAACAAAATGTTGTGAAAAAATGAAAACAATCTCAGAGGCCAACTGCCAAGGTTGAGGAGAATGGAAAATGGTCCAAATAATTTAAAACACAAAGGTGCAACGAATTCTTTCCATATAAATTCGGGGCTGCAACTTCAGTTAAAAACTTAAAATGGGACAAAGAACAATCAACGCCATGATGAATCCTACGGCTGGGAAAATCTCTCATGGAGAATAAATACAAGAAGGAATTACCACAAAAACATGCTTAAATGAATCTAAACAAAAAAATTAAACCTTGAATAGATTTCTCAGCAACGCATATGCAATGAAATTAAACTACAATTTTAATTGAAACTAATGAGCACAATCTCAGTTTATAATTACTGTAACCGGAGGTGAATAATCAGAAGCTATTGTTCTACGTTTGTGCTCCCTCCTGTCTCCTGCTTTCTAACCGTGAAGACATCACCGTTGCCTCCCAGCCAATGCTAGGGGTACTCTTCTTCCCCCTTATCCCCTCGAGCTGCAAAGGGGCCACACACACAAAACCAGAGAAAAATCTAGCTCCCAGCTCGCCTCACAAGGTCTAGCTACCACTGTCTTTTAGAGATGGGTATCCCAAATCCCACAAGAAAAATCAGTAAAAGAAATTATGGCATCATGACCTTACGCATACCAGTCGTGATCCATTCATCTTCTAAACCATTACTTTTATAGAGTTGTTCTTATTGACCACTTGCCATTTGCAGAATTAATTCATTTTATTAAAATTTAATTAGGAAATACTCTCCCCCATACACTTGTCACCTGATCCCTTAGTTGCACCAGAAATTCATTTATTTAATTTAATTTAATGTTAATTTCCTTCACCCATCCTAAAAGTGCTCCTAAAAATGCTCCTTGTTGTCCCTTTATTCCCTCTATTTCCTTTTAATGACTAACGGCTTTCTAAAAATTAGTTTTGTTTTATTTAGGAAAGTTCTTTAGTTAGACTAGACTAGATTCCTTTCTATGTTTCCACATTCCTTTTTACAATCATTTCCCCTTTTTGTCCAAGTTGCAATTTAGCATGTCTAGCACATAATCGGTAATTAAATCTTTAGATAAATATTTCTCTTTTAAATTCTTAACTTGATTTTTCTTCATCCCCATTTTATTAATTGATCATTTAGTTTGTTTGTTTTTTAGTCTTCTTACCCTATTTAGACCTAGGCTTAATTTTCAACTAGGCCTAGAATTTTTATTTTTTTTAAGGGAATTTTATAATTAATAAAAATTTACTCATTTAACATTTATTTTAAGGCTGACCATGTCCAAACAAAATATCGTTTTCTAGGCACCTAGGTTCATTGACTCACCTTTATTAAAAATCGTGACATGTCCTTCATGACGCACTACGTGCTCCAAGGGTGCCACTCGCCTTTATTCATGTTTTATTGATGCGACGTGCCCTTCAAGACGCACTACATACTCCAAGGGTTACATGCACCTTTGACTGATTTTGATAGTTGTCCAACCCTTGGAGTCAATACTCCATCAAGCGAACTTGTGAAAGATTAAGGGCCTCTAAGGAATAAGGACCTTGCCTTATTGTGCACCCTTTAGAATATTCATGAGTGATTGTCTTAGTCTGCCCTCACGACATCGTGGATATCTCAAACTAGGTAATCGTTAACCTACAATTCGAGCAGGGTTGCTGCCACACCTCTCCCTCAATATTCGGTTGTTATGCATGGCCCCTTTACTCCTAATGTGAGTCTGATTAGAAAACAATTGTCATCCTGCATCCATCAACGAAACATGTCAATGATCCATAACAACATCATAATATACCTGCTCATATGTCACATATGCAAAAACTGAAATACCCAAACCATATACAGTCCACTCCCCAACTGAATCCAGAGTCCAAGGAGGTCCATCGATGCCATCGGCATCCCCAATTTGTCAAGTATCATGCACACTCAGGAGAAACCCTCCAATAGCACCTGTCTATACATAGATAATCAAATAACATAACATCATAATCCATAAGCATCATCATCATAATCCATAAGCAAAGAAGACAATCATATAATGAACCAGATCATTTGCACGCAAGTGTCCTCAAAGAATAAGTCAAATCATGTGCACGCAAGAGTGGGATGTTACCGTTTCATCAATAAACAATAGAGAAAATGCATTTAATTATGATGATATACAAGTTATTGCTATAGGATAGGTTTTAAAATTTGGGAATCATACAATTATCCATAATGAAAATTTTTACATAGTTACAATAGAGTGGTCAAAAGAATAGCACAAAATTTGGGAAACAATAAGTAGTATCTACATAGAAGGTTCTCAAATTTATTAGTAACTAATGGACCCTTCATAGATTCTCTAAAACTTTCAAGAGGATGAGAGAACGTATTAAGTGAAGTATGTTCAAACTAGTGTTCTATGTACTAACTAGTGTTTCTAATCCTTCATCTTTTATATTTAATTATGCACCATCATTGAATGTTATAGGTGACTTCATTTTCTATGGTTTTGAACAAGTTTAGTAAGAATATCACAACATTTACTAAGCAAGGAAAAGACTATAAAAAACACCATTGATATTGACAAATCTGTATTTAAAAAAAAAAAAAAGACCCAAAGAATCAATGAAGAGAAGAAAGAATGAGGATTGAACCTTGAGACACCATGACAAAAATCCATTAAGGTAATAGATAATATATTATTATAGTTATTTATTTTGATATACTTGCAGTGGATGTGTTTTTAACTTGTTATCTATTGGACACACCTACCACACTTAGAGGGGGGGTGAATGAGTGTGGGGATCTTTTTTCCAAAACTTCCCTCTTACATAAAACTCATTAGTTAGCATTCAAAATTTAATCATTACTCATTTCTATCATTAATAATCAGTTAGATGTGAATACATATCAGCAACATATATCAGCAATATATCATCAACAAATCATCTCCATAAGGAACACAAGGAACACAAGATATATGTACAATTTTTCTTTTTATTATGGACTTCAATCCGGGGGTTTTTCAACAACAACTGAATAGAGTACAACTCTACAAGAGCACCAGCTCTATATGCAAGACTCATCTTACATTCTCAGCACCAACTGAGATGAGGCAACAATCCTCAATAGATATCAATCTGTACCATAAACAAGAGCATCAACCATGCACCAACCTGTGCCAAACAACCTGTAATCAACCTGTACCATAAACAAGTGCATCCAACCATGTAACAAGTATATACCAATCATGTGTCAAATGATCATCAACAATAACTCTTCAATATGTACCAACATCATCAACTATACACCTCATGTATGTGCCAACTCACCAACTGCTTGTCTCAACCATGACTAGTTTTGGATTAGTCAAAAACCCTAACTTGAAATAATCATAACTGTGTACCTGTACTGAATAAAGATCTGAAATTGATATACAATGTTCTTCAGTGTGTTTTATGCAATTCCTCTAAGTGGCACTACTTTGAACCTCTCAAAAAAGGAGTTATAGGAAAAATGGCATACCTTGTTGAATTCTGTCTTATTCTAGAGAGCGACCTTGTAGAGCGTGCCCCACACAAAATATTTTATGAAATGATCTAAAACTATTACAGAGAATACTACATAATGTAACCTATCCAACACATTTTGTCTCACTGAATTTTGATCTATTATGAAGAAGTTATGACATTTTTACCCGAAACACCTGATTTTCACTAGTTTCAGGACTAGCCACAAACCCTATTTTCCACAGAGTGTAACTCCCAAAATAAAATGACCCACAATATAAATGTTTAACCACAGATACTTGGCTATGTTTAATCACTTTCATAGCAATTTCAGGATCTGAATCATTATAGAAAAAAAGTTATAGCGAAAATGGTGAGATGACCTGAAAATAACATACCTTAGAAAGCACCATCAAAAGAATTTATCCTTCCTTGCATTTTGGCCTTCTTTTCTTCACTTTCCTCAGACTTTCAGCCTAAATATCCTTGGTTATCTCAGTCACCTATATATCTTCAATATCCTCAAGTGTTCCACACCAAAAATGCTCAAGAAGCTCTCCATCAATACTCCAAAATATATTCCCACAACAAGCTCTCCATTGATCCACAAAAAGGATGATCTACAAGAGACCATTTCTATCTGATTTATACTTTCATCCTCTAGGTCACTTAACCCATTTTTAGGTCACTTAACCCATTTCTAGGTCACTTAACCTATTTTCCTTATTTTAGGGTTAACCACTTTCCATAAATAGAAAGTTCTCCAATACTTTATCATTTAAATATTCCTTCTTGATTTTGTGACCTTACTTTATCATTTCTTGATTTTTTCACTTCTCTTGATTATTTAAATAATCCACCTTGAATTTATCACTTTAATTTATCATTTAAATAATATTAACTCATTTCTAGGTCACTTAACTTATTTTCCCTATTTTTAGGGTTAACCACTTTCCATAAATATTCCTTCTTGATTTTGTCACCTTACTTTATCATTTCTTGATTTTGTCACTTCTCTTTATTATTTAAATAATCCACCTTGACTTTGTCACTTTACTTTATCATTTAAATAACGATTTCTTCTTTTAGGTCACTTTGACTTCTTTGACTTTGGGGGCTTCAAGCCTTCATGTGGGGGTCCTTCATCTTC
>JASDQU010349576.1:0-12261 GCA_032191745.1 Picea mariana
ACACTACTTTGTCAACCCAGCTTACATTGAAAAGATAGAATATATAGAAAAAACTCTGCCCCTTGGGATGTTATGCCTCAAACTACTTCTCCTAGAATTTTGCTTTCGGTTATTCCCTGCCAAATGACCTTTCGAATAGAGTTTACTAAAAATGGAAACTCGACTGCACCCAATCATGTCATAATCGACGTCTTCGTCTTGATCGTTCAGTCATGAGCAAGATTCTATCATCAGATTATGATGCACCGACATTTCTCTTTTGCGGGGTGCCTGAATGATCGAGCGCATTGTCAGAAACTCTACCACCTTATGTAACGGAATCTGGTTGTTGTTGTACGGTCACTGGCTGTAGTATGCATGTGGTGAGTTGGTGTGGAAGATGTCTATTGGTTGTCGCTCATGCGCTCCAATAGGAAATGACGACCGGGGGACACACATCTCCTCCAAAATTGTCATGCTTTTTGCTTACACTTGTCGTCCTCAATAGGTGGTTTTACATAATCTTCATGACGAATATTCACTGCGTGGGTTCCCCGTCAAAATTCTTATTTCTCGACAGGAAAAAAGACACGCGGGAAGAAATATTTTGTGCCACGTTCAAAAATAAAAATTGGGGTCATGTCAATCATGCCTCTGGCCTTACCTACAACCTTAATACTCTGAGTGTTTTCCTAAGTGACTAGTTTGATCTCTTCAGATTCTTCACTTGTCTCCATAAGACCACATTTCCTTTCAGTTTTGCTTGAACGCTGGTAAGAGTCGTGCGAGCATTATCCATGGCTTTTCCACATTCCTTGAAGTTCTCTGCAATTCTTTCCTCTAACATCCTATGTTCCTCATGCAATTGAATGATTACATCTTACACTTCTTTGAGTTGTCTTTTGAGGTATATTGCATTCCTTTCTCGGCTCTAAGACATTGTCGCTTCAACAATCCTTTCTGCCAATTGTTTTCTCAATCCTATGTTCTCTTTATACAATTTAGAAATAGTGAGTTGTGCTTGCTTCAGCTGCTGCGATGGCTTCTAGACCTCCATGTTTTTAGTTCCTGAACTTCTTTGTGTTTCACTAATTCTCCTGCTTGAACATTCAATGGGTTCTAGCCAAACAACGTGCATGAGTAACTTCATAGCAGCGGACTAGGTGGGTAGTTCACTAGGATATTTGGTATCCTCAGGCTTCTTGATCAACCTCGGCCTGCCTCTTTTCAGGGATGTTAGATGTTGGGATGATAAGTCTTCTATTTCCTTTCCTTTTCCCGTGGCCTCTTCCATTCTTTCCCCTATGTTGTGAAATGTTGTTTCCCCCGTGGATAGAGGGAAGTCTCCTTTGGGATCCCTGGGGATGTCAACTGAAATTAGAAATGAAGCCCACTATTTGTCCAGCCATCTCAATTCCTCAAATACCAATAACTTGATCAATGACATATGGAATAAATTCTTCCTTGGTTGGTGAGCTTCATCCTAGGCGTTGTCTGCCATCCTTTATGGGCTTCGATGCAAGAATAAAGGTAAGTTCAAAGGATTTTTCCCTATGAAGTGCATCAACAGCCCAATGGGATATGGGTATACTCTTTCAAACCTTCCTTCACAGGTGAAATACCTTCTAATCACCTTTAGGATATTTTGGAAAGGCTCCCGGAGATACTGACTAGGAATTGCTGCTCTGATTTTCCCATTCAGGAATTTTGTCTTGATAAATTCTTCATAGCATAATACGTCTAAAGGCATGCCTTTAGACTATTTTTCACCATGCCGAGGGATCTTTGTCGCAACTTACAAAGTTTCCTTCGTCACCCGGAATGTGATTCCCATAATGGTCGTACGGACCCTATTAAACCTGAGAGCGAAATATTCAGCCAACTTCGTGTTGTATCCTTTGATCTTCTCACAATAGCGTATACATGTGACCTGTTCAAAAGATGCCCTGATATTCAGATCTTCATTGATTAATGTCAGGTCCTGAGGATCGGACCACATGGCCCTACCACTTCGCGCCTTATTTCTTATGCCTTGGGATGTTGTCATGATGAAAATGTGTATTTGTTTCGTGTGTACAATAATGAACAGTAACACCCTCTTTGCATGGAAAATGAGAATGATACACTTTGTAGAGACCTATTTGAAAGGATGTGATAGAAAATTTTTGTGACAAGAAAAATCAACTCTAGGAGTCCACAGCACGGCCACAAGGCGCTATGAAATAATTTGGCTCAGAAGGAGATCAGTACGGTGATAAACATAAACGGTAGGCTTGTCGCAGTAGGGAAGTGTGACGAAATTTTTTTTCATGGTGGCAAGGTGCTGAGAAACTTGTCACGATACAGAGAATTCAGACACATAAAGAAATTTAGGGCAACAAGAAGAAACTCCAAAGAAGATAGGTTGATCACGAGAAGAACTATCATCTGACACACTAGCTCAGAGTGAACTCCAACAAGCTTCAAACAATGACTGAAAATGAAGGATACTCAACAACTTGAATGAACAAACTCACAATAAAAACGCTAGAAATCAGCCTTCCTACAGCAAAAGGACCCAAGACTTGCAGAAAAAACCACAGACAACACACAAATTCGAAAGGTAAAGAAGAAGCATGCAAGGTGACTAGTATTTATACTTGAATGGGAAAGGGATGGGATCATGGCAGAGGATGATAAATCCATGGTGATGATAAGTTTGGAAGAAGTCTTAAGATTTTCTCAGTAAACTCGCACGACGGGTACACTTTGAAGTGTGAAAAGTACATATGATAAGAGCTGTAAAGTATACATGATATGAGTGTATTGATTTCTTAACCTTTATGAATTCATAATTAGGTGATGATGGTCGTTATATCCATCAACATGACCTTTATTCCAAAAATTTTCCTCGGCCTCTAACATGTAAATTCCCTCTTTCTGACAGGACTCGATATTTTGGGAAAAGGACCTTTACAAGTCACACATGACTAAGCATGACACCCTTTCCCAACTCTAAGGGCCATACCTACCACTTGTTTATTTTGACCCATTCATTATTCAGTACTTGAATTCACACACTTTGACACACTAACTATGACACATCTAGGACTGACTCTAACTGTAAAAATTATGGTGCTAACAACTGGCTCCAATGGGGATGTTATATTCCTGGTGAGGTGGCAAAGAATAACAGACCAGGTGCCTAACCATTGGGATTTATTTCATTTACAGACTCTAAAACAACGAAAAAGACTATCTCAGACCCTCTTGACACAGTTACAACCAGACTCAGCATAAACTTAGGGCCTTCACTTCGGGCTTCAATTTTCTGTTGATTACTGACTCTAAATGCCTTCTTTGAAAAAATGAAAATGGCTATTTACAATGACATGAAAAACTGAAAAATACTTACCTACTAAACTAGATAATGTTTGAGTAACCTTCCATTCATAGGCCCCCCACCAGTGAGCTCTCCATTAATCTCTTGTAGAAAATATTCATTGTTTTCGTGATACACAACAATCCTGAATGGCCCCATCCAAATATGATAAAACTTTCCATGCTTCCCCTTGTCTTCATTCCTCATGTCCCACTTTAGTACCATATTATTTACCTTCAAATCCTCCTTCTTAGTGTGTTTATCGAAAATCCTCTTCATTTTTTCTTGGTGAAGTTGTGATTTGTTGAAGACATGTTCCCTCATTTGTTGTGCATGGATCAATTGGTTTATCCTCCTTTGAGTAACCTTCCATTCACAAGCCCCCCACCAGTGAGCTCTCCATTAAGCTCTTGTAGAAAATATTCATTGT
Organism: Picea mariana; assembly: GCA_032191745.1. Lineage (NCBI taxonomy): Eukaryota > Viridiplantae > Streptophyta > Pinopsida > Pinales > Pinaceae > Picea > Picea mariana. Next base: position 3,771 of record JASDQU010349576.1, read on the forward strand.
TTTCGTGATACACGACAATCCTGATTGGCCCCATCCAAAGATGATAAAACTTTCCATGCTTCCCTTTGTATTCATTCCTCATGTCCCACTTCAATACCATATTATTTACCTTCAAATCCTCCTTCTTAGTGTGTTTGTCGAAAATCCTCTTCATTTTTTCTTGGTGAAGTTGTGATTTGTTGAAGACATGTTCCCTCATTTGTTGCGCATGGACCAATTGGTTTATCCTCCTTTGATCTTCGTTTGGTTCAACTTCGTGCTCTTGTAGCAATCTTCTAACTGGAAATCCCAATGAGGTGAGGAAAACTTCCTCCACACCATATACAATTTGTAAATGTGATGTGGAGATGGACTTTTTGGTAGTGATTATGTCGGCCCATAGCACGTAGATAAGCTTCTTGTGCCAAGACTTCTTGTTGTCCTGCAGAAGTTTCTTAATAATCCTAGTTAAAAAAAATTTATATGACTCTACCAATCGATTACCATATGGGTAATAAGCCATAGAATGTCACAGAGTTATGTTTTAATCACTACAGAACTTCTCCATCTTATTAGAATTGAACTCCGCTGCATTGTCCGTGATGATCTTGACTGGGAAACCGAATCTAGACAAGATATTGGTCTCTAAAAATTGAATGATAACTATGTTGGTAGCTTTCCTTGTGGGGACCACTTTGATCCATTTGGTGAATTAGTCTATGGCTGTTATTATCCATCTATGATGAGATGAAAACATTTGATGAATCTTTCTTATAAAATCTAGACCCCATTGCATAAACAGTGGTTCAATAGAGATAGGCTTTAAAGTCAGGGGTTGCAGCTTTCTTTTCCCATCGAATATCTGGCATTCGTGGCAACTGGAAACTTCCTTGTATACATCCACAAAAATACTGGGCTAATAGAGTCCTGCCCTCAATATTTTGTGCGCAGTGGTCTTCCATTAATGATTCCCCCAACAATCTCCTTTGTGGAACTCCTTGATAGCTCGCTCGATATCTTCCTCCAACAAATAATTCAACAAGATCCCTCTTAGATCCTTCCAATACAAAGAATTGTCTAGGATGAAAAACTTAGTTACTTTCAAATTCAAAAATATGGCTTTGGTTTTACTCAAACATGGAGGATCTTGTAAATTCCTTAACACATAAATAATGTTAGTGTACCAAGGTGAATCGATGAATTTCTTAGATACCTGCGGGACCATTTCTTCTTGTTGATTCTCTGACAGATCAACAATGAAATTTATTCCAAAAACATCATAGTTCGACTGCACCATCAATTTTTCAATCCTCTAACCCTTAATCAACTTTGCAGGCTAGATTTCAAGGTCATATTCCAACATGATTGTGATCCATTTACCCCTTCTCCCTTCAGGATCAGACTAAGTCAAGATATCCTTGACAGAATTGCTAGGCACATAAGCGATGGCATAGGAATGCAATATATAAGTTATGAATTCCTTGAGGGCCTTCACCAAGGCATACACTTTTATTTTCATGATATCATACCTTAGTGGGTAGTCTCTCAATTTCCTGCTGAAATAGGCTATGGGATTTTCAAAATTCTGCTCATCCTTCTGTAACAAGACGCCAACGATGGTGTGTTCTGAGGCAAACGAAAATAAGATAAATTCATTTGTGAAATATGGGATGGATAACATTGGGGCTTTGTTCAACACCACCTTAATATATTCGAACGAATTCTTAGATTCAGGAGTCCATTTTATATCATTACCTTTCATGATCATATTCGTGATGTGCCTTATAATCTTGGCCAAATTGGGAATGAACCTCCTCATAAAATTTACCTTTCCTAGGAAAAAATACACCTCTATCTTTCTCTTAGGAGTTTTGATCTTCAGAATCCATTCCACCATGTTGGGGTCTATGTTTATGCCTTCTTTTGAGATGATGTGTCCAAGAAACTTTCCTTCTTGCATCCCAAAGTTTGACTTTTTTGGATTTAATGAGATGCCAAACTTTTTGCATTTCTAGAAAACCTTCTTCATATGTTCAAGATGTTGTTCATCGGAATCAGAAAACACTGTGATATCATCCAAGTAAATCATGATAAAATTTTCTTTCTCATCAGCAAATTCTATATCCATGACCCTCTGTAAAGTCGCTCCAGCGTTCATAAGCCCAAAATGCATTTTTTCATACATGAACGTACCCCAAGGTGTTTTAAAGGATGTCTTCTCATGGTCGTCTGGGTGCACCATGATCTGATTGTAACAAAAAAAACCATCCAGCATCAAAATTTTATGGGATCTAACCACCTTCTGTAGGATGTAATCCATATTAGGAAGCGAATAGTTGTCTTTGAGAGACACCCTGTTTAGATTCTAAAAGTCCACACATAATCTTATTTCACTTCTTTTCTTTCTTACAAGCACAAGGTTAGCCACCCACTTTGAAAATATCAAGGACACAATAATTTTGGCATCAAATAGTTTCTTTACCTCCTTTTCAATCAATGGCAACAACTGAGGGTTGATTCGTCTCAACTTTTTCTTGAAAGGTTTATGATCTTCCTTGATGGGTATTACATGTTGAATTACTCTAGTGTCGTAGACCTTCAAGTCTTCGTAACTCCATGCAAAAATGTAAGGGAAATATTTCATGAGGATGATATACCTATGTTTGATTTCCGAAATGAGTTTTTTTGATAGTCTGATTATCTTAGGATTATCTTTAGTCCCAATGTTGCAATCCTCAATATCTTCATCATTCACCATTATTCTAGGATTTATGTCTACATCATTTTCATCAAACATTTTTTCTAGTGGGACCAAACCTTTGGGGATAATGTTGTTTTTTAGCTGCACTATATCCCTTCCAGCTATATGATTTTGAAAGGGGTCGTCGTTACTGCGCACATCTATGTCTTCATCCTACTCAAAAAAACACTCATCATCAATATTCATGTTAGCGAACTCGTCGCTCATTTGGAGGAATCTCTCTACCTGTTTGTCATATTCAAACACTTGCCAATATTTGATGTTATCAGATACTGTGGGCCTGTGTTTGACTTCAATTTAATACTTCTTATTGGTGAAAATTCAAATTTGAACACTGAAGATGAGGTGCCTAGAGCATATGCAATTTTATTCCCCCCCCTGGGTATCACTAACAACTTGTACTCTGAAAACTCTTCAAGGAGATCCAACACTATATTTCTATATGATCTTAGTCTGGTATGCTTGGACTGGTATATACCCTTTACTTGATTTATGATGAGCTCAGAATATTCATGCACCGCTATCCTTTTAGTGCCCAATTCCTTTAGTGCCTCATATTCGTCCATGTTATTTTTACAATCAAAGGCGAGCTTGTAAGAGAAGATTATTTTACCCACTTTGGGAGGGTTAATCCACACACCAGCTCTGGCTCCCTCCCTATTGACAGCTCTATCAAATGTCATATTCCACATTTCATTTTCCACCTGGTTTCTTTGATATACACTTTCCTCTATTCGATGCTCGTCCTTGTCTTCGACAGTCATGAAAGTTGTTTTCTCCCCCTCTTCATAACTCAAGTTATTATAAGAAATAGAGGAGCCTACTTTGATGTTGACAGAGTAGATAGGATTATTATTCGGTTGGGTTTTTCTACTCACCATGTACTTGAGAAGAACCTCTCTATATAGTCTCATTTCTTGGCTGAAAACAAGGATGGTAGCATAAGACATGTCCATCTGCAAGGTTCCTTTTAATTTTGTGGCCCAAGATCTGGATAACAACATGCCGAATTTTGGGGGAATGTCGGAAACCACCATGTCCATGACCAGATTCTTCGATGGAATTTGAGATAATGACATGACCAAGTCTTTGATCAAACCCAATCATTTCACCTTTCTTGAGTCAAAAGAAAAAACATCTTTGTAAGGTATTGTGACATCCAAGCCTAAGTCATCCATGACCACCTTTGGCATGAGATTATGTGACGCACCCGAATCCAACATGGAGTTATGTAAAGTCATGTCATGAATTTTGAGACTGACATAAAAAGGAGGAACATCATCAGCATCACCACTTTCTTCAACCCGCGGACCAAATAAGATGGCATGGTGGTCGTCTTGGATGTTCAAGGTGTCGGGAGATTCTTCCATCTTTAACATCTTAATGATCTTGTTTCTATACTCTCCCTTCTTGATTAGCTCATTAAACAGAAAAAAGATTTTGATTTTGGCCATTTCACTCTCAAAATTAAAAGGAGGTCGAGCTTTATCTACCTCTTTGACGCCTGTTACCTTACTTGCCTCAGGTGATTTCTTTAGGGATTTTTCCTTTGATTTTCCTTTCTCCATTGCATCCCTCGTTAAATTATCTTTCTTTGGTTGGCTTGAAGAAGGAGCATTCACCTGGGGTTCCTTTGTGGGATTTGTCTTCGGAGGCTCTGCAGACGTCTTTTTACTCCTTAGGTTATATTGCTTCTCAAAATGCATGATTTCATTGTGATATCCCTTCCTGAACTCCTATGTTTCTGAAGACAATGTATCATTGTTTTCCAGCATAAAACCATCATTCACATCCATAAATTGATCGTGTTCTCCTTTTGTTAAGAACACATATGTATTTGTATTGTCGCAGCAATGCATCTAGTCTTAGATCATTTGATCAAAGTCTTCATTTGCATAGTTTTTTTAGAAAGGGGGTCTTATTTGTTGATTGCCTTGATCTCTCTGGTCCCTTTGCCTGATCTATGGAACTGGAGCTCTTCTAAAATTTTGATTTCTAGGATGGAAATAGTTTTTCTCCCTGGTGACAGACTTGTTATCCATGGAAATCCTTTCCATAATCCTTTCCATACTCTTCATCATCAAGTCAAATTTTTCATCTAACGATCGAGGCGTAGATGGTTGTGCATCCCCTTGGGGCTTCTTCCCATTTCTGTCAAAATTTTGTTTGATCTTTCCCAACGCCATCAGATTTAATTCAAATTCAATTGTTTCGCTCTTCATAGCACCTAAGGTATTAGATCTTATTTCTCTTAGCAGCAAGGAAAATTCACTGTCAAAAGATCCAGCGTATCGAAGCTGGGCAACTCCAGGAGGTAGTTTGACTTCCATGGGGATTGAGTTATAAACCTTCATGAACCTGGCCAAAAAATATTGCATTGTTTCCTCTGGCGATATTTTTATATTTTTTTACTAAGTTAGTAATTATAGAGTATTCTTTTTATCACCCCATCTGGCCAGAAACAGTGTTTCAAAAGCTGCAAAATCAATGATGCTCGCCACTTGAAGGGTATTAATCCATTTTCTGACCTCCCTTGAGAGGCTCTATGCAAACAATCTCATCTTTGCATCCTCATGATTGACCTCGTCCAAGTCAAAAAAATCATTAAACCAATCCAAGTGTTTTTGGGCAAAATCATTTCCTTCAGCATCATATAGCTTGATCCTCTGATTATTGTTCTAGGCCAAATCATGTAATTGGGCTCGTAAGGAAAGAGGGGCGAATCTAGAGGCCATAACTCTAGGAGGGTTTTGAGCTTGTTGGATGGTCCGGGTGGGGATTATGGTAGTTCGTGGGGGGTTAGCTGGTATCACATATCAAAACTTTTTCTCATCGAAAACTATTTCATTCAAGTAGGATTTTGATCTAGACGTGAACAGATTTTGTTAAAATAGTATATCGAAGTCAAGGTCGTCGATGCCTTGTACTCCATCCTTGGGTCAAGATAGGTTTCTTTGTAGGTAATAAAATGGGAATGGTATATGTTCCTTTTCTTTGTGCATAAGTTTTTTGGGATCAAACACGGGCGCTATAGGTTCTCAATCATGGTTCTCTCTGGTATAAACTTTCTTTGGAGCCAGGATTTCTGATTCTAACTACTTTATGCTAGTGGTATTATTTATTGGAGTCACCAGGGTAAAATAGGTTTCAGCCAATATATATGTCTGACCCACTGTTACCCGCAGTGGTCAAAACTACAACTTTAGTCATTTTCCCAAGGAAAGATTTTTCAATTTATTCCCCGACAACAATGCCAAGATGTTGACACTCTGTAAATTTGTTGGGCTAAGAAAACATATAACAAAGGTAACCTACAGACCAAATTTAATACTGGAAACTAGCCTTTCCAATCTAAAGAGGGCTCTCTCAGAGACTTAGTCTCTAATAAATGGTGACTTTGAATTATCAGCTAGATTTATGTGTTTGGGAAATGTTTTTGGTTTCGTTGGCAAGGAAATACAGAACTTTGGGCTATGGAGTCAACCTCCTGAAAGAAAGAGAAATCAATGACTTGGTAAATGAAACTTCGAGAGGATAAATGCTAAGCAGGAAATGGTCTTTCAGTTCAAATGTCATTGTGTGTGGTGAAAGAAAGAGTACATAAATCAACTCAGAGCAGCATTAAAGATGAATTCTGACATACTTAGAATAAAACACAGAGTTTAAATGGAGAAGTCTAAAGCACCACGCAATGAATTTAAAACTTATTAAACGTTCCAATTTAAACAAAGGGAAAGACAAGAATATACAGAAAACAAGAAGTACATACATAGATAGTATTACAATACATCAAACCACCACTGTTAGAATCTTTTCGTCAAAGCCTCAAGACGTCTGCATTATATTTCAATCGGGTTCAAAGATTACATTCGAGAGTCCCTTGTCTACACTACTTTTCCAACCTGGCTTACATTGAAAAGATAGAATATATAGAAAAAACTCTGCCCCTTGGGCTTCTATTCCTCAAACTACTTCTCCTAAAATTTATCTTTTAGTTATTCCCTATCGGATGACCTTTCGAATAGAGTTTACTAAAAATGGAAACCCAACTGCACCCAATCATGTCATAATCGATGTCTTCATATTGACCGTTCAGTCATGAGTAATATTCGATCATCAGGCTGTGATGCACCGATGTTTATCTTTTGCGAGGTGCAAGATTGATCAAGTGTACTGTCGGAAACTATACAACCTTGTGTAATGATATTTTGTTGTTATTGCGTGGTCACCTTTCACCTTTCTTGAGTCGAAAGAGAAAATATCTTTGTAAGATCTTGTGATGTCCAAGCCTAAGTCATCCATGACCACCTTTGGCATGAGATTATGTGACGTGCCCGAATCCAACATGGAGTTATGTAAAGTCATGTCATGAATTTTGAGAATGACATAGAAAGGAGGAACATCATTAGTATCACCACTTTCTTCTACATGCGGACCAAATAAGATGGCATGGTGGTTGTCTTGGATGTTCAAGGTGTCGGGAGATTCTTCCATGTTTAACATCTTAATGATCTGGTTTCTATACTCTCCCTTCTTGATTAGCTCATTAAACAGAACAAATATTTTAATTTTGGCCATTTCATTCTCAAAATTAAAAGGAGGTTGAGCTTTATCTACCTCTTTGATGCCCGTTACCTTACTTGCCTCAGGTGATTTCTTTAGGGATTGTTCCTTTGATTTTCCTTTCTCCATCACATCCCTCGTTGAATTATCTTCCTTTGGTTGGCTTGAAGAAGGAGAATTCACCTGGGGTTCCTTTGTGGGATTTGTCTTCGAAGGCTTTGTAGATGTCTTTTTACTCCTGAGGTTTTATTGCTTTTCAAAATGCATGATTGCATTGTGATATCCCTTCCTGAACTCCTATGTTTCTGAAGACAATGTATCGTCGTTCCAGCATAAAACCATCATTCACATCCATAAATTGATCGTGTTCTCCTTTTGTTAAGAACACATATGTATTTGTATCGTCATAGCAATGCATCTGGTATTATATCATTTTATCAAAGTCTTCATTTGCATAGTTTTTTTAGAAAGGGGGTCTTATCTGTTGATTGCCTTGATCTCTCTGGTCCCTTTGCCTAATCTGCGGAACTGGAGCTCTTCTAAAATTTTGATTTCTAGGATGGTGTTGACGGGCGAAACTGACCATCCGTCAACTGGGAGAGTGGAACCGGTCCGGGGTTGTCTAAATAACCCAAGCCGTTTGGTATGGACCACCCTGACGAGTTTAACGGCTCCGTTGGCCGCTCTGAGGTCTCGTAAGGAAACCAAAGAGAAAGTGATCTGAGCTAAATGAACTAAACTAAGGAAACTAGGAACTAATAAAACTAACTATACTAATCTAACTATAAACTATACTAACTATTCTATCTACTAAATACTAACTATGAACATAATAACTCAAATCAACTACTTAATTATCAGCTACAATCATTCTTTATTCACAAATATACAATATGGACAAATCATAGATTTGATTAAAACCTGCAAAACTCGTGTGTTCGCTGCCCTAAGACAGCCAAGGATTTTATTTTTGTCTTTTTTGTATTTTTTAAAACAAAAAGAAAGCTAACAGAAATTAAATAATCTAATCTAAATCTAACTAAACTACTAATTAATTAAAACAATAAACATCTAACTAATTAACCTGGATACGCTCCAAGTTTGCCTTGTGTAAGATGACTTCGTAAGCAGGTTGGAGGAAGAAGTTCACACCATTTAGCCCTTAAGCTTCTCGCAAGGGATCAGCTA
>JASDQU010349577.1:8969-19045 GCA_032191745.1 Picea mariana
TGAGATGTCTAGTATGCAGCTAGAGTATGTACGCAGGAAATAGTGCAACAAAGTGCATACATGCTACAAAAAATGGTTTTCTAAAGAGATATATTCAGTAGTAATTTGGCAAATTGTGCAAGTAGAAAGGCCAATGCCATGTATGCATAAGTAGGGAATTTTAGGGCTATAAAAAAATCCCCCTAATGTGTAAGGTCAGAAGAGAAAGTGATGGCTGAAATACATTACAATATCTTTACCAGTGGGAATGCATGAAGTCGAGTAAGCACGGGACCAGAGTTTGGGAGGTGCCATATGCAAAATAATAATCTCTCTGAGGTGGGCATACCCATACTCGAGATAAAATAATCATGGTTTCCAATCAAGTACACTGCAGATCCATGTTATATAAATGTTTATGTAAATTGTAGCCACGATCAATACACATCAGATCTACATGTCAAAATAATTAGATGATATTCAAGTACAATATAATATGCATGTTCAAGAAGTATTGACACCTGCGACTGGAGATGAAAGCACCATATCTTGAGCAAAAATTTCAAGATCTTCAACAACTCAGGTAGGAGTACAATATGAGTGTAAAATTCACTACTCTGAGGTTTTCGACAAGCCATCGAGAAAATACTGGAGGATCTCGATGATCAGACAAAGAACTTCATCGATCTTGAATTTGGATTTGATTGGAATCATAGGATGCCCGACTCATGAAAGTCAAGAGACAAACTGCAGAAAGGACGACTCAGGTAAGATAAAACTTCCCTTGGACAAAAGAACAAAAGATGATCATATTCAGGCAACATAATATTGACATAAGTTTGTGATGCAAGATGCACTGCAAAATATCCATATGTTTGGAAGAGTAACCAAATAGAGGAGGAAATAACTCTATGTAGAAAGAAAAACTTCCTAAGGTCATACTAGATCCCAATGCTTGATGAACAAGTGTAAGGATGTGCTTTGTCCAGGGGCACTATCTTGCTACCGAAAAAAAAATGTATATTTCCCATCCCCTCTTTTTGTAATATTTGATTTTTTTGTCTTTTTCAAAATTTTAACGAGCTTGAAAAAGAATAAAAGAATGCTATGTTACAAAGGAGGAATGGTTTTCATGAGAAAGAAAACTAGTTCCAAGCACATGGAACATACTGATGCTCAAGGCAAGGAGACATGTGCAGGATAAGGACACTCAGGGAAAATTCCTCCATGGTTCAAGGTATCAGATCACAAAAGGAAAAAAGTGTTGCAAGGCTTGCATATAATGTTAAAGGTTTAGTTGAGAGAAACATGGACCCGACATTATGCCAAAGACGAAAATATGAGACCCGTAATGCGATTAAGCATGACACAACAAGAATCCTTCCATGTGAATTTTTAAGAGCCCAGAGAAGAAAAGATTGGTGATTTTTTCATGTTTAGAGAGTTTGAAAAAACCAAAAAGAAGACTCTAGGGAGTACCATTTTCGCAATTAGTCCAAATGGATTGAAAAAGGGTTAAACTTGCACTGAAAGGAGGTCTTTTCAAAGATGTTTTAACGAGTGTGAAAAAGAAAAGACCACTCAGCTATTTTTTCGATTTTAAGGAGTCTGAAAAGAGATTAACTATGGACTCACTATCGTTTTCTAAGTTTAGTCTCCTTAGCCCAAAAATGTATAAAATATAACCGAGGAGAACTCTCCCGGTGAGACGAATCTCCCGAGGTGTACCTTTTTCCTAAATAATCAACTGGTTGTAAAAAGAGTTAAACTCATGCCAAGTAGATGTTCTTCTGGACCAATTTAAGGAGTGTGAAGGAACAAGTTCACACAACGATATTTTCGTATTTAGGGTGTCTGAAAAAGGCTTAACTATGGACTCTGGGGGGGTCCCTTTTTTGTAAGTAATCTCCAAGGCTCGAAAAAGAGATAAACAAAAACCAAGGAGAATGTTCCTTTTTTGAAAATTTAGTCCCTCAAGCTCAAAAAAGGGTTAAAATTATGCCTAAGAATACTCTTCTAGCGAACCAAAGTGCCTAGAGCATACCTTTATTCGTAAAAATAGCCATCCAGAATGAAAAATGGGTAAACTAATGCCAGACATATGTGCCTTCAAATATGATTTTGGAAAGCGTGAAGGGAAACAAGATCGCTCGACAATATTTTCAACTTTAGAGAGTCTGAAAAGGGCTTAAAAAAGACTCCAGTGGGCTACTTTTCTCAAGTAATCCATATGATACTGAAAAGAATAAATACATTCTCGTTGGATATTGCTTTCGAAATTTAAAGTGAGCTTGAAATACAACAAAGTGTGCTCATTAGGGAGTCCCATGGTGTTAGCGATATTTCTTGTAGGGGGGCTAGGATGCAAAAGAATGGGTTAAAAACCCACTTGTCCTAAGTTTTGGATGATGATGCGCCCATGGTAAGTAACGAGCAAGTTCGGGCGGCAGCGATTAGCACGCCCGGATCAACGACGCGTATTGAATTCCGGACCCCCCTTGCCTTTCTACCTTTAAGCGGAGGGGGGGGGGGTCCGGAATCGGGGGCGCACCTCTCCAACGGTCCAGATCAGTGCGCCCGGATCAACGGCGATAAAGGAAATTCCGGACCCCCCCTGCCTTTCTACCTTTAAGCGGAGGGGGGGGGTCCGGAATTGCGGATGCAACTTTTTGACGACCGAGATCGACGCGCCCGGATCAACGGCGCTTGGGCAATCGCATCATTCTCAGCTACTCTATGTTTAGCCTGCGTAGGGCCCCCTATCCCATCATGTCATCTTCCAAACCACCTTTCTCCTACTGCTGTGTGTCATCCATATGCCTCCCCTCTTTGGCCCGCATGGTCCTCCTTCCTTCTCATCATCCACTCGTCGCTTGCCATGTGTCCCGCTCTTTTCCACGTCAGCCTCTCGCTAAGAGAAAGACCATTATCTCTCATCTTCCTCCCCTTCTGCCTGTTGTCTCCCACCATGTGCCCACCTCTGTCTCCCTTCTCACACCTCGCCACTTCTCTCACACCCTCATAGTCTGACGCCACCACTCATGTCATGCGCCCCATCCTTCGCGCTGGCCTCCACGCCCATTCGTCGAGCCATTCAGTTATTCCAGGTGGCAGCGTGAGGAGTCTTCCATATCTCAAAGTGCTGAGTTGGCCAGATCGTCCTCAATCCCAAGGAAGCAGTTAGTGAAGCAGTTGGTGGTGGTTAGACATCGTCTCCACCATAATGAAAAAGTCCGGCAGTGAATTAAAGACACGTCGATTCGCCAATTAAACCGTCTGAAGATTGATCGCGTCTGCCATAAGTTGCATGACCATTCAAAGATAGTAGCTGTAGATTGTCAGAAGCCATGTAGACACAAAGCTTTTAATGCTACGTCTCAATTTTGTTGTTGTTGTTAGTTTGAGTATATGAAGGCGTTTTCGCCATTTTTGTATCTATCGATGGTAGAGCTAAGCTCCTGACTGTAAAGTTTCAACAACCATTCTGGTTTCCTGGTTATGCCTCTCTGTTTGAGACTTCTTGGTTTATGACAAACAATTCTTCTTTTTCATCTATGTTTCATCTCATGCCAGAGAGTTCATAGTCGAAGGATTCGCGTGGATTGTTGCAATTTTGTTGTGATAAAGGATTTGTTGTGACATTATTGTATTCTCTGGTCTCCTGTGTTTGAATGTAAAAGGATTTTGTGTTCGAATTCTTTCTTCTCCAGTCTGTTACGAACCTGATGTTTATAATAGGCCTTCGCACTCTTCTCATGAAAGTCTTCCACCTACTCACCCTTTATTGCAACTCACTGTTTGAAGTTTATCAAGACCTCACTTGTTCATGCATGCCTGGCCTAGTTTCTGAGTTGAGACGATATTGTTCTGAGTTTTCCTCCATTTTATCACCTCTTTAAAACAAATTGTGACATTAAACTGATGGGCGTCGGGCTCTGCTCCTACAAGCAATCCAGGAGTGACTTCCGGCTCCAACATTTCTGGCGCCGTTGCCGGGGACGAAGTTGAATATTTTCCCCGGGATTGAACAAAAAATATTAAACTGATTCTGAAGGTGCATCAGAAATCAGAACTCAAAGATTGCTACTGTGCACCTGGCGACTCCATTGTGACGAATCCGCTGGGAGGAACCTGATCTATCAACTGTGGCTTTCAGAGGCAGACACACGCGGTCTCATCCACACCTGCCTCTAGCGACACCTAAAGCTGACTCGGAAGCAGTGCGTAGAAAGGGAAAGAGCTCTGCAAAAGAAGTTTCTATCACCGAAACAGGTAATGCACCATCCCCTTCTATGAAAACTCCATTTTCTTATTCTCAGCTTCCTAGTCGTCCTTCCTCCGAGGTTTCTCGTTTTTTGAATTTCGGGAGTGTTCCTGCTGAGTTTTCTCCTTCTGGTCTAATATCAGAGGGAGGGATCCTTGTCACTCCCCCCTCCCTGGAAGCTGTGCCTTGGTTAAGACCTCATGCCTTGGAGGGTTTCTCTACCCCTCCTATTATTGTTACTGTTGCACAGAGGGAAGCATCTGCACATTCGGACCCTTTAGACCTCTCTCTATTTTCCCCGTCATCTCCTTTGAGAACCTCTTTTCCAACATCTCCCGTTCACACTCCTTCTCCTCCTAGTTCTCCTCTACCTAATATTCCTATGGCTGGTGCTAATCCCCCTCCGACTAGAATGGATTCCATAGTCGCTGCTAGATATGCTCCCTTAATCCTACCTCATCCCATGAATCCTCTCCCTGCTGGAGACTACTTGAAGTACATTCCCAAGTTCACTGGGGAAGGGGACATAACTGTAGAAGAGCACTTGGCTGCCTTCTACAGTTATGCAGACAATCTGAACATTGAAAATGAAGATGTCTGGATGAGAGTCTTTGTCCAGAGCTTGGATGGTGAGGTTAGGAAGTGGTTTAGAGTATTGGCCCCTGGATCTATTGCTGGCATTGAAGCCCTAGATAATGTTTTCCTGAGGCAGTGGCGAGATAGAAAAGATTACATATATTACATGATAGAGTTTGGATCCCTGAAGAAAATGGAAGGAGAGTCTGTCTCTGACTTCTCCAAAATATTCAATAAGATGTATAACCAGATTCCTGCAGAGGTAAAGCCCTCTGAGGCCTCTGCTCAGATTTTCTATGCTGGTGCATTTGACCTTGATTTCTGTCATTTATTAAGAGAAATAAGAGCCACCTCCTTAGATCAGATGCAAGATGAAGCTATAGAAGTGGAATCCAACATATTAGCAGCTGACAGACTGAGGAACAAGGCCGACGCAGACAGAAGAAAGGGAAAGTCAGAAGCCTCAACTTTCGGCCCATCACTGCCCCACCCTCAAGTGAATGAGCTGACCCAGGTGATGAACTTCCTGAAAGAAGAGATGGAGGGATTGAAAGTGGAAAGGAAACAAATGAACAAGGTCCCTCAGATCATCAAGAACAGAGCAGGTTTCAGAAGGCCAAATAATTTTGCCCCTCCAACTATGCACAGAGAGAAGGAAAGAGACAGAGATGACCAAAGAGTTCAGCCCCCTTTTCAGAACAATTTTGTGGCTGATGAAGAAGAAGGGGAAACAGACGAGCCCGAGCCTAAAATCCACTGTTTAGAAGTCACTCCTCCTTTCCCTCATCTGACTCAATCAGCATATGAGGAGTCTCTCATGAACAGTCAGTTAAATGAATTGAGCAAGGGAGACAAGGTTAGTGGTGGTCGAGGCAGGTATAACTTGAGATCCGACAAAAGGGCAGCAGTACCTGATGTTCCGGAGCAGTCCACTAGAGAAGAGAAGCCTGCTAATGAGGTAGCAGACAGTCACAAAGGTAAGAAGGCCCAACCCCTCTCTCCCATTGTCCAAAATCATGTTCCTGAAATTAGAGAAATTCCAAATCTTATGTCCTCTTTTAATTTCGAGCATGAGATTCAAAAGATCAGGATCCCTGTGCCCCTCACCGAGCTAATAAAACATGGTGAATTCAAAAAATGATTCTCTGACCTTTTGAAATCTAAAGCCTCGTGCCCTTCCACAGACTTCATAAACCTCCAAGATGAAAAGCCAACAGTTATCCTAGGCCCCATGGTAGAAGACAGAGATGATTCATCCCCTCCCTTCTACACCTCCCTGAACATACATGACAAAGTACTGCACAACTGTTTTATGGATTCAGGGGCCTCTCACAACCTCATGCCCAAAGTTGTCATGGAAGAATTAGGACTGGAAGTCACCCGAGCCTATCATGACCTCTATTCTTTCGACTCCAAGAGGGTGCAATGTTTGGGAGTCATCAAGGACCTGGCAGTTTCTTTGTTTCAGCTGCCCATGAAGAGTATGGTCATGGATATTGTGGTAGCTAATGTTCCCCCCAAGTTTGGCATGCTGTTGTCAAGGTCTTGGATTAAGATACTTGGAGGGACATTACAGATGGACCTCACATATGCCACCATCCCAGTCTTTGGAGGGGAACATAGGAGATTGTACAGAGAAGCCCAGCTAGCCTACATTGTCAGTGACAAAGCAAACCCCACTAATCACCCCATCTTTTCACTTGACACTGATTTAGGGCATAGCTTGTTACAGGTCACTGAGATCCATGAGGCCCCCTTACAAATCAAAAAGCAGCCCATTCTTAATCAAGAGATGCCTCCTCCAACCACCTATGTTTGGAAGATGTTCTTTGATGGAGCTTCTTCCAGTATAGGTGTAGGTGCCGGGGTAGTATTCATATCCCCTTATCAAGAGACCATATCTCTGTCATACAAAATGGAATTTGAAGTCACCAACAACATGGCAGAGTATGAAGCTCTGGTTCTGGGATTAAGAGCTGCAAAGGAGATGGTTGTGTTTGGGGATGTAGAACTGATTGTCCAGCAGGTAAAAAATGTTTATCAAGCTAAGCATCCTCGTCTCAGGAATTACAGGAACGAGGTATGGGACCTTGTGAATAATTTTTTCCTGGATTTTAACATCTCTTTCATTCCAAGGAAAGAAAATGCCCCAGCCAACTTTTTAGCTTTCACAACTAGTCTGCTCGAAGTTCCTGTGCTGCCCACCGTCGGGTCCGATGTTGAAATAAAATACAGACCCTCTGTACCGGACAATGTCAAGCATTGGAGGGTATTTGAGGATGATCAGGAGATTGAAAAGTTTCTTCAATCCATTGATAACTTTTCTGCATTGTACATAGACGAGGACCCTGACATGGAAGATGACCATCACCTTGGGGAGTTTTTGGATAAAATTGTTGACCACCAGATTATACAGCTACCAAGCAACCACATACTAAGAGGACTAATCCCATTAGAAAGGTTGTTTGATGGGAACAATGTGGCAGTAAAGGGTAGAGTTTTGGGTGATGATACCAACACAGCTGAATGCAACATAGGCACACCAGAGGAGACCAAGTTTGTCAAGTTGTCAAGGAGTTTGACCGAGGAGCAGAGGGTCGAATACACGAAGTTGTTGAGGGAGTTTGCTGATGTGTTTTCATGGACCTATGAAGATCTCAAGAGATATGACACGTCAGTCATTGAGCACAAGATCCCACTGAAGGAAGAGGCTAGACCATTCAAGCAGAAGCTGAGACAGATAAATCCCATGCTGCTACTTGTCATGGAGAGAGAGGTGAAGAAGCTGCTGGATGCCCAAATCATTGTCCCCTTGAGATACTCCGACTGGGTGCCCAATTTGGTCCCAGTGAGGAAGAAGAATGGATAAATCAAGCTTTGTGTCAATTTCAGGAACCTGAGCAGGAGCTCAAGGAAAGACAATTATCCCCTTCCCAACATGGAACATATATTGCAGAAGGTCACTGGTGCATCCAGAATATCTATGATTGATGGCTTTTCTGGTTACAATCAAATATCAGTCATGCCTAAGGACAGGGAAATAACAACCTTCACCACTCTTTGGGGCACAGTCATGTATGCCAAGATGCCTTTCGAACTGATGAATGCGGAAGAAACCTTCCAGCGAGCTATGGACATAACCTTCATCAGAGAAAAAGATAAGTTCGTGGTGATTTACTTAGATGACATAACAGTCTTTTCCAAGACTAATAAAGAGCACTGCTACCACTTGAAGAAGGTTTTCCAGAACTGTCGTAGGTTTGGACTTTCCCTGAATCCCAAGAAATCATTGTTTGCTATGCAAGAAGGGAAGCTGTTAGGCCATATAGTATCAGCAGAGGGAGTGAGAATTGACCCTGACAGGGTAGAAGAAATTCAGGCCCTATCACTTCCCAGATCTAAGAAAGAGGTTCAGGCATTTTTGGGAAGGATCAATTTTCTGAGGAGATTTGTCTCAAATTTTGCTGAGTTGGTGAAACACATCATAGTCATGCTCAGGAAGGGGAATGAAGTGAAATGGACCTCTGAACCCAGATAATCTTTTGTTCGAATAAAGAAGGCATTGACTGAGGCATCTGTGCTAATCAGTCCCGATTATTCCAAAGATTTTCTGATATTTTCTTTTGCTTCTTGTGATACAGTAGCAGCAGTCTTACTGCAGAAAAATGATCAAGGACAAGAGCATCCTATTGCCTTCTTTAGCAAGGCACTGAGAGACGTAGAACTCCGATACGAGATCATGGAGAAGTAGGCTTATGCCTTGGTGAAATCTCTCAAAGCTTTCAGAGTCTATGTATTGCATTCAAAGATCATTGCGTATGTCCCTTCAACCTCTGTGAAGGACATTCTTATACAACCTGACATAGACGAGAGGAGAGGTAAATGGATCGCCAAGATCCTAGAATTCGATCTGGAGATTAAGCCCACCAAGCTAGTAAAGGGGCAGGGTTTGGCCAAGCTGTTGGCTGAATCAAATTGTAGAGCCTTGGGAATCAATTTCATCAATGAGCAAGCTGAGTCATCCAACAGGAGTTCCCAAAGATATTTGCCACTAGCAGCATGCCCCTGGTACAAGGATATCTTGTATTTTTTGCAGGAATTGAGGCCTCCTGATGGGATGGAAAAAAGAAAGGCAAGAGCTTTAAAGCTCAAAGCTATCAGGTATTGCCTCATAAACCAAGCCTTGTATTGGAAAGACCCTCTGGGGGTATTACTGAGGTGTCTGGACCCACATCAGGCCCAGAAGGTTATGTTCGATTTCCATAGCGGTCTCTGTGGAGGTCATCATTTTTGGAAGACCACAGCTCACAAGATCCTCCGAGCTGGGTATTACTGGGCCCACCTTATTTCCTGATGTCTGCAGGGAAATCAGGGCTTGTATCAAATGCCAGAAGTTCTCAGGGAAGCAGCAGCTCAAATCCTTGCCATTAAAGCCTGTAGTAGTTTCAGCACCCTTTCAGTAGTGGGGATTGGACTTTATCGGAGAAATTCATCTTCCCTCAAGTGGCCAGGACCGTTGGATTCTGACTGCGACTGACTACTTCACCAAATGGATAGAAGTTGTCCCTACCAGAAGCACTTCTCACAAAGTGATTATCATCTTCCTGGAAGATATTATATCCAGATTTGGTTGCCCCAGCAGAATCGTCACTGATAACGCCTCTCCCTTTCAGTCTGAGCCTCTGGTCAAGTTCTGTGATCAATTCAAGATTTCACTGATTCATTCTACTCCCTACTGTCCCCAAGGAAATGGACTGGCAGAGTCCTCCAATAAAATCCTAATCAAGCTTATCAAGAAGCTATTGGAGGACAATAAAAGAACCTGGGACTCAAAGCTCAAGTTTTCTCTTTGGGCCGATCGCGTGACAACAAAGAAATCCTTGGGCATCTCTCCCTTCCAACTTGTTTATGGAATAGAGGCCATTTTCCCCACCCAGCTTGCCTTATCTGTGGCCAAATCCTTCCAGGACCTTGAAGGAGAGCCTAACCATGTGCTCAGAAGGATTCATCAGATAGTGGAAGTGCAGCAGATCAGAGAACAGGTCATGGACAGAGCTTACAATCATCAGCAGAAGATCAAGTGGGCTTTTGATAGGAAGAGAAAAAAGAAATAATTCAAGCAGGGTGATATGGTGCTCAAATGGGATGCACCCAGGCAGGAAAAGGGCAAACACAGTAAATTTGATGCCCTGTGGTTCGGGCCTTTCAATATCCTTGAAGTATTTGCAAACAACACTTACAGGTTGCAGGATCTGGA
>JASDQU010349581.1:0-12314 GCA_032191745.1 Picea mariana
ACGACAGGCATTCGAATGACAGAGTGATGGGGTATCGATTCTTCAGTTTTTCGGGGGAAAACTTCTATGTATTTTTTCACATAACAGAAGTTTCAGCCAAAACAATATGCGCAAATGTCATTCTACAACTAGGTGACAGTCGGGAAAGAAAACACAAAACTCGACTTTTTAGGAACAGAAGGAAAACTTGAAGTTTTTCAACAGAGAGGTTTAAAGCCTACCCGACAACCCACAGCGAATAGTTCGGCTTGAGCTCCTTGCTGGAAATTAGAGACTGCATTCCAATCACCCGAACGATCATAGAGATTTGGCAATCACGATTTGGTTGCGAATCGCCCGTTTTGAAAATACCCTCAGCGATCTCCGGGCTCTGTATGACATTGCGGGTTTCCAAAATGAATACATAACCTGTCCATGATGACCCTATCTGTTGCTGAGATGGAAGGGATTCCATGCGATCGTGACTGAGTGTCATTGATTTGCAAAGATTTGGAAATGACGTGCTGGAGAAAATGCGCCGAAATCTGAAACCTTTCGTTTTGAAACCACGAATGATCATCATGTTTTCCCATGCGGCTAATCGGCGGTTGAATCTTCAATCATTTCGGTGTTTTGACACATGGCTCGTGCGAAAGCACGAGCTTTCTTTTTGCTCGATCAAACCTTTTCGACGGTTGTTTTGAATTTCAAATCGGCCATCTGCTGACGAAATCAAACGTTTTCGGTGGTTAATGAGCACGTCGGGGGCTCGCCCAAACCACCGAAAGTCTCCTTTTTGCACCTTTTGAATAAACCAAGTATCAAGAAATTTATTGAAATATGAAAATAGAAAACTAGTTGAGCATGCATGTGACCACTAGCTTAGGGAATCCTCTACAAAGTTCAACCGAGAAGACGGTTTGAATTTGGGAGTTAACACACCATAACATCACCACAATAAATCATGTGAATCATTCAAAGCATGAACATTTAGCATCAGAAGAAAATAGACTAAAAGAGAAGCTGATTTCTATTAGCCAAAAGGTTTTAAGTCCAGTACATCAGTAGATCAAGTCACTTCATCAAAATATTACAAGTAAAGGGAGCCTTGCTCAACCATCCGAACCAGCTAAAGAAAATGATCTATACATTTATAACAAAAGGGAGGCAACAGCTAGAGGTAAGAGCTGGCCCCCTTCCCTCGAAAAACTCTAAACATTTATTTTCCCTAACAACTTATCTAACCATCTATGCTATAAAACAGGAAAATGTTGGTGACTAATCCAACTGAAATTCAAACTGAATTGGTTCCCTTTTGTTGCACAACTCCTTGTTTTCCATGTTTCCTTTCAAAGCACGTGGTTATCTTCATGATGCCAGTTTCTACTTCTCCATCCTTCTTCATCATCAATTTATCCTAAAGCTATTAGCTTGGTCCTCCTATATCCTTGGTCTTTATTAATAGCTTATTTGGGTAGTAAATCTGGGTAGCAAACTACCAGGAGAAAAGGCAGCGCCTGTAGGTAGCGTCATTGTGATGCATATGTGTGTTGGAGCCGCCCTTGTTTTTTTTTAGGCTGGCACAATTTTCATTTTCATGCTTGAAATATAAAGATGATTTTCTTTTTCCCTCTGAGATATCGAGACCTTTGAAATTTTGTCACGCGAGTAGCGATGATTATTCTACTCTCGAAACAAGTCCTACCTTTCGTAAAAATGTTTCCTCTTTTTTTTCTACTTCGGGATCTTGCAGGTCAGATACTATAACTCATCTAATTCACACGTCCCAAGTCACGAAACAGTGAAGTCGTTTAAATTTCCACTCGAGACAGTAACAAGGGTAAAGTTTTCCCTAACTCATGATTAAGCGTCGTCGGGGTTTCGCGCCTCGGCATTCGCCACACCCAAATTTTTATTGTCATAGCCCCGATAGCCAAGAACACGAGGTCCTTTTTGGATAACCCATGTCAAGGATTAAAGGCAAAAGCTAACCGTGGTAAAAGTTGTTCTCGGTGTTTCACCACTCGACACTATCTTTTTCGAAAGTTACAACGTCTAAAGCCCGATTCACGAAGTCACGATGCAATTATAACGTGATTAATTAATCACTTAATCCAAGATTATATTCCCTTTAATTAAGTCATGTTATCGCGATCTCGCGGTTTTGCAGCTCGGCATGTAAATTTCCCAAAAACTTATCTTCGAAGCTCCGAGTCGCGATATGGTGAAAGTAATAATTATAAAATTAATCGAGCCTCAAATCACGATTACCTTTTATTAACCAAAATCGTTCTTCGCAGTCTCGGGTGTTAAAGACTCAAAATGTTAAAGAAAAATCCCCAATATAACGAGTAGCGATATACTGATTAACGTTGGTGAGATTGGATTAATTAAGCTAAATCAAGACATATCCTGCATTTCGATGCTTGGACGATTCACGAGGAAGCCTTTTCACTCCATACGCCAACTGAATTTTAAACCGCCAAAATTTATGACATTAATGAAGAAATAGGGTAAATCTACGAATATAAGATCGGATTTTTTACGGCAAGAATTTATTTCTAAATATGATTGGACAGGCTTGTTTTGAAAGGTACCGAGTTTTCAAATATATGTAAGAGCTGCGTTTCATTATAACAAATTCATTTTCATAGCACGCAGATCTCATCACTTCTAAGTAAACTGACTTATGTATGTATACGCACTTCTATCGCAGAAGAGCTAAAACGCAAGCTTCAGCCATGGCTCCGCGGAAAGCAGCAAAGGCGAATGTTGAGGTTTCGGGACAAGGCTCAGACAATGTCTCTGATACTTCACCCCGAAGTATCAACTCGGTCCCTAACTGGTCATATGTTTCATATATTCTGCAAGCAGAATTGGTGGATTATTCCGACGAGTCCGATGACAATGAAAGAGATGATATAACCACCAAGTACAAAATAGTCGTCCAATCCAAAATGCACAGAGTAGCAGCCAGGCCACGGTTGCTTCCATATTATGACATGGTTCGATGGGTGTTGGATCATGTGGACATACTGACCAGGACTATCATGAACGAGCAGAGAGTCACCATCGGGACTTTTAGGCCAGAGCATCTGCAAACCATGTATAAGCTACCCACGACGTCCGACCACACATATGGCGTTGAGTTTTTAGAAGAATTCAAGGAGAAGGAATGCGTACAGTATGATCAAACCATGTCTAGTTTGATAAAGGATTGGGTTTCAAACACCGCAAAGTTCAGAGCTGATAACCATGGCATTTATTCAATCACTTCATTAGAACCGCAGTATAAATATGTGGCCATGATGACATGTCAGTTATATGGGAAAGAGGACACATCGCATTTTTTTCTTGCATGGGTGCCTCTAATGTTTCGGGTTGCAGAAGGTTGTTCCTTTAATTGGGCAAATATGCTTTCAGATAGCTTGACCAATCAGGTCACAGAGTATCGGGAGCAGAAAGAGAATGGGAAGGCGTCATCATTCTTCATGTCCACATACATTATGGACACAATTTGTTCTATGACACCATTTCCATTGATGAGTTGGAGTTGGAATCTAGCCGAAGATGAACCCATACATGTATATCATGCAAAATTATGGGAAAACAAAGAAAAAAAATTTGCATATGAAATTTTAACTGGGTGATGGTGCCCCTACATGTTTCCATTTTTGGTCACCCGCCACCCTGGATCTTGAACAACATAGTAACAAATCTGAGCAGCATCGCAGAATGGTATGTAGAAGATGAATTTTCCTACCTCAGAGTTTTCGGGGCTTCTGTTCCCCCACATGCACTGCAATTGTTCATTCCCGACAAGCTGGCTTGTCGCGAGGTTGCCCGACAAACGGTAATTGGTGGTGTAAGTAAATAACTTAAAGGGTACTCTAAAAAGGTATAGCCGTCGTTTCCTGTTTGTTTGAATTCTTATTCTTTATTAGATTTCGGGCATGCCAAAGCCGAGGCCACAGGCCTGGAAGACCTAAATTTGGTCTCCATCGAATACAAGAAGCACGATCCGCAGAGGGTCATGAGTAACCATTTGGCAAATTGTGGGCTCAAGAGATTCGAGCATGAGAATTCACCCTCGGATGACATTTTTCGAGGAGCAAGGTCCTATGAAGAGATTCTATCCCAGATACAATCCTTGGCACCCGAGGAAAGAGCAGATGTCCTGAAGTTCCAGGAACATCGACGTAGCTATCTTCCTGCTATGTTGCGAGGCGAGGGTCCAGGTATTTCGGAGACGAAACAGAAGGATGCCGAAGGTTCTAAGGATGCGACTCCCGACAAAGGAAAACACCAGGATGAGGGGGAACAAACGAAGAATATGGAAGTAGAGGAAAAGACTCTATACCCACCAAAGAAACAAAATCCAGAGATAGAGATAAAGACTCCAGAACAGCCGAAGAAGCAGGGCACCCGAGGAAAGAGCAGATGTCCTGAAGTTCCAGGAACATCGACGTAGCTATCTTCCTGCTATGTTGCGAGGCGAGGGTCCAGGTATTTCGGAGACGAAACAGAAGGATGCCGAAGGTTCTAAGGATGCGACTCCCGACAAAGGAAAACACCAGGATGAGGGGGAACAAACGAAGAATATGGAAGTAGAGGAAAAGACTCTATACCCACCAAAGAAACAAAATCCAGAGATAGAGATAAAGACTCCAGAACAGCCGAAGAAGCAGAGTCCGATCGATAATCCTGGAAAATCGGCGAAGCAGATCAGAGAGCCCATCACCTCACTTACCCCTTTGCAGTGTACGTAGGGAAATATCGATGCCGAATGGATATTCAATGAAGAGATAAGGCCCATAAGAGTAGAAGAACTCCCTTCGAATGAGTTTTTCTTCGATAAAAAGAGAAAGGCAATAGTGAAAAGGGAATTCTATCAAGAAGGAGAGTCGACTGCCAAGAAATATAAAGTCATAACTGATGGAAAAGATAAGAAAAATGAGCAATTCGCCACTGAGATTGCAGGGACACTAGGAGCATATGCCTCGGTGAATCAATTTTCAGTCGAGCTCCGAAAAAACAAATTTAAAAGAAAGAATCACCTCATTAGGGCCCTTGAAGCCAGACTGGCCACAGCGACGGAGACTGCTAAAGACCAGGCGAGCGTAGGAACGGAGCAGGCCAGGTTGGCCGATAAGAATGAGATAGAGATGCTCAAAACTAAGCTCAAGCAAGCATAGTTGGTGGTCCGGGATGGTCGGATGCAAGCGAGCTAGCAGAGGGATTTGATCGAACAGCTACAAGCTAGGGTGGAGATCGCCGAGAACAGAATGATAGACATCGAGATTTTCAAATCCCAAGCGATCGAGATTCGGAGCAGAGTCTCTGTGGCGCAGCGAAATTTTCTCGCCAAGGTAGAAGCGATCAGGGACAGTTTTCTGTTGGTCAATCATGTTTTTGAAAACCTATCTTCCAGAGAAAGGGATGCCGGAGCGGCTCGGATTGCCTTCTAAGAGGCTGTGATAACCATGAACAATAGGGTTTCGACGGGTACTCCCAGGTTCACCATTTCAGAGAAAACCCGAGAAAACATTTTATTAAAGGAATGGGAGCATAACATCGCCGAAGGCCAGCAGCAAGCCCAAAAGATAACCAATTCCTTAGAGGAGGCCTTTAATTCTATAGACGGCAAGATGCTAGGCATTGACAACGGAGGCAATGCCGAAACGTTGATGCAGATGAATGTGGAAAATATCTCACTTGATCTGAAGGAAAAGGAAGAAAGAGATTCGACCGATATCTCTTAGATGAATATGGTGGACATAGTCCAAGTCGATAAGTGCATGATCAAACCCAGCGCGCAAATATGTGCCATGAACATCATCGATGGACAGATGGAAGACAGGCTGCAGCAGTTAGCCCGAGAATGTTACTTCTTTGAACCCAACTGTCAAGCAGAACCGTCTTGGTTAATATCTCAGCTGGTCGAAAGATGTGTTGCCTGTACTGAGTCCGCACGATGACCAACACCTGGCACCAAGTGAAGACAGAGAGGGAGAAACGGAGCGATTGCTCTCCTCCCTGCTATAACCGAAATTTTGTAACTATTGAGATTCTGTCTTATTTGTAAAATTGTATAAATGTACCACAGAAAGAAATAAACATGGATGGACCTTTTTGTGTCGATTGTAACAGAGTTTTTTACATTTGAGAAGTTAATACAAGCAAATCTGAAGATTCTTAATTCCGTCACGACTGTGTTACAAGTTTGTTTCCTTGTATTTCATATTTCATTTCATTTCATATTCATAATTGATGTGCTTCGTTATACTTTAGTACGACCACTACTATAGCGAATGAATTTTGGTTTTCTATAATTGTTTACTGTTTTTCCTCTGTACCAACTATCAGCGGGTGTAAGACCAGTCTGCATTTTCAGAATTCTACATATATTCTCTGCTACATCAGTTATTTCCTTTCATTTTCCTCTTCTGTTTATTCATGAGATCCTCCCCTGGTAGGAGCCTTACACTATAGACAACTAAATGTTTTTCTCCCACCTCACACCTTTTATTAAAATATAATATAGTTACGGGAAACAGCCTTTGATTTGCATCCCTATTATATTCCTAAAACTGTAAATTCTCTTTTATACTACCAAATTGAGACAGCACTTAATCTCTCTCTAAAGTTTTTTCACACCTTTACTGTTCCTCCATGAATGTCCCTGTACCAACATAGCCTGATATCGAACCTGGATTATCGAACTAAACGCACATTGCCTTAAACCTTTTCGACACAATTCTTAAAACGGCTACTAATCGGGTCGAGCTTGAACGTTCATGGGTAGCCATTGAACAAGATATAACTATCCAGGAACAGTTGGAAGCTAGACAACGCCAATGTAGAAATCTCCCCTAGTTTCCGTTGCCGAAGGTTGACGTTTCCCTCTTCCCCATCATTTACTCACTTTCGGATGCCTTGACACTGTAATTTTAAGCCTTAAGTACAGACTCAGGACCAACATCTTTCTGGCGCCGTTGCCAGGGATCGAAGTTACAAAATCTATTTCCCTGGGAAAACGACAATTGTATTTCATTGAAAGTGTTACCCTTTGATAGTGAACAAAGAGTACACACCTTTTAAGGCTTTTAATCTTTCACTTGGGGACTCCACAATAAATAAACTGGCATCTGGTCGAAGGAATACCAGACAAAACCCGGATGGTAAGCAGATTACGCCCATTACCAATCCCGAAAAAATTCTAAAGGCGAGAGGCTCTTTTAAGCCAACCGCTGCAGTTTACAAACTTAAAACCCCATCACTAAAGACTAAGAGTCCTTCCGAACCCTCAACTTCTCTCAGTCCTCTCTTGGATGCTAAAGATTCAACGTCAAGATGCTCCGAGGTTAGGAGTGAGATTTGTCCAACAATTCCCTTAGTACATCAAGGAAAGGGCCCTCTTGAAAGTTCGTCGGCTTTTGACATACCATCTTTTCTTCAGTTGAATTTCCTGACTTCACCAAATTCTGAAGAGTGTGTTACACACTCGGTTCCCACACCTGTCAGTTCTCCTGATTTCGTCTCTTGCAAATCCGAGGAACCGAGTCCTCGCAATCCTTATCTTTCCTCATCGGATTTTCCTCTTCGCAAAAAAAATAAAGATTCCCTTTTAATTTTCCAAAACCCACTTTACAAATTTCTACAAACAACTATGGCAGCAGCCAGAGGAGGAGGTGGAGGGTTTGTAGGAGGAGGTGGAGGGTTTAACGGAGGAGGAGGGGGAGGAGCCCCTCTAGGAGGAGCTAGAGGCCAAGGGCCTGCCCCCCCTCCCAAAGTTTTCACGAAAGTTGCAGCCATATATGCTCCATTAGTATTTCCCATCCCTCTACACGATCTTCCAAAAAATTACATAAAAAATTTACCGAAATTCACCGGGGAAGGGGATCTGACCGCAGCCGAACATATTAATTTTTTCGACCAATTCGCGTATATATTCAACATCGAACATGAGGATGTATATTCGAGACTTCTTGTCCAAACATTCGAAGGCCAGGTCTGAACTTGGTTTCGGAGCCTACCCGCAACATCTATCCTGTCTTATGACACTTTGGAAGATGCTTTCCTCAGACAATGGGGCGAGAGAAAAGACAATCTGTATTATTTAACCAAATTTGGGTCCTTGAAGAAAAATAACTTAGAAACAGTCATGGAATTCATTCAGAGATTCAACAAACTATACAATAAAATCCCAGCCGAGGTTAAACCATCCCAACCCGCGGCCAAAGTGACTTTCGCCGGAGCTTTCGAGCCGGATTTTGCACTCCTTTTGCGAGAGAGAAGGGGAGCCACATTAAACCAAATGCAGGACGATGCGGTAGAAATAGAGTCTAGTATGATGGCTTCAGGTAAGCTTAAATCTAGATCAGAGACTGGAAACCAAGAGACCAAACGCTTTAGAGAACAAGCAGTTCCTTTAGGGTCCAATAGATCCTTAGAAGATAGGGTGGACAATATGGTTAGAGTGATTAAAGAACTATCAAATAAAATATCCAGAATGGAACTCGAACATGCCAAAGCTGACTCTTAACCAAAAAAGTATTTCAAGAGGAACCCAAACCCCCCTAATCAACAAAGACAAATAAAAAATGAAGATCAAAAAATGCAAGCTCCCTTAAAGAATCAAAATTTTATAGGAGCGAACGATTTTCAAGACTTCAGAGATTTAGATAATGATGTCATGAACTTCGATGATGACTGTACTCAACCATATATGACTCAAGAAGACTATGAAAAATCTCTAAGCACGCAACAACCGTCGAATAAGGGTGAAGAAGGTGATCACACTGATCTCTGTGAATCTCAACCAGAAACTTAGATGATGATGGCTGAGTTTCAACCGAAGTGAAACCTAAGATCTAAGAGTAAGCCCACCTCAACTACTCAACCCAAGAAAATCCTTCAAAGAGGTCAAGCTTATGAACCTCCTTCAGAAGAGACCTTATTACCCAACAACAAAACTAAAGTAGTAAGCACTCAAGAGTCTGAAGTGAAAAAAGTTGAAACCCAAACACGAGAAACCGAACCAGCAAATAAAGTTACGTCTTCAACCAGGACCATGAGGGATAAAGAGGTCCAGACAAATAAGTATGAAAGGAAAGATGCGGAAGTCTCAACCAAAGAAACAGACAAGGTGAGTGGAGCTTTCAGTTTTGAAAATGAGTTAAACAAAATTAAGATACCAATCCCTTTTGTAGAATTAGCGAAAAACCCTGTTTATCGGAAGCAAATTACCAAAGCGATGGGTGTCTCTAAGCTAGAAATCTAGTCTGATGTTTTAAACTCGGAAGATGAAAAACCTAACATCACCTTTGGTCCCCATTTTGAAGGGGCCAAAGACACCATTGCTCCCTTTTATATCACTCTGAATGTGTATGATCAATTGCTACATAATTGCATGTTAGACTTCGGAGCTTCCCATAACATTATGCCTGAGATTATAATGGACAAGTTGGGTCTCCATATCACAATACCTTATGAAAATCTGTACTCTTTTGAGTCGAGAAGGGTTAAGTGTATGGGGATGATAAAATATCTGGTAGTTACCCTAGCGCAGGTCCTGGTTAAGAGTATCCTGATGGATGTGTGTATCGCAGATATTCCCCCTAAGTATGTCATGTTGCTATCTAGGTCATGAGGAGCCAATTTGGGGGGTTCTCTTCAATTGGACATGACGTTTTCCACAATTCCTGTGTTCGATGGTCAATTCACTCGGTTGTACAGAGAAACGAGATTAGCGTATACAGTGAGTGACCCTCAAAACCCAAACAATTTCCCTATTTACATCGCAAACCAAGATATGGGAAATTGCATCTTGTCTTTTGATGATGGTTTGGATGATTGCCCGGAGAAAATTGATATATTGCGAGAAGAGTCAAGTCACACGAAAGAGGATCTGTGTAACACCGGGGTTTGGAAAATGTATTTTGACAGTGCTTTATCTTCTGAAGGGGCGGGTGCAGGAGTGCTTTTAGTGGCTCCCGAAGGTAATTTCATTGTTCCTTTCTCCTACCGACTGCAGTGGGACATAGATTACATTAACAACGTGTGCGAGTATGAAGCGTTGATCCTAGGATTAGAGGCTGCCAAGAAGCTAAATATAAGTAACTTGGAGGTATATGGTGATGCTGAATTAATAGTCAAACAAATAAACTGACAGTACCTAGCCAAGCATCCCAGGCTAATAACGTACAAGAATTGTGCTTGGGATCTCATGGAAATTTTTTTCTCATCCGTAAATGTCCATTTTATCCCACGCGCAGAGAATCTACATGTTGATGCATTAGCAAAGGAAGCTTCAACCTTCTCTCCTCCCATGACCTTCAAACTAAAGTATCACATTGAAATCAGATACAAACCCTCTATACCAGACAATATCCGACACTGGCAGGTCTTTGAAGATGACAAAAAAACTAAGAAATTTCTTGCATCAGTGGGTGAGTTCTCCGAAACTCATGCAGACCAAGAGAATCAAAATGACCCGATGTGGATCATGCAAGAGGGGGAAGATCCTGAAACCTTCCGAGAAAAAATTGCGGATCATCGTATGCTGGTCCTTAAAAGCAACCAGATTCTGAAAGGCTTAATTCCTTTAGAAAGACTTTTTGATCAGAACGACGTACCTGTGAAATCCACTTTGCAGCCCAAACCAGAAGAAGTGGAGGATTGTGATATAGGAACTGTAAAAGAATCCAGGGTAGTAAAAATATCCAAGTTCCTCCCTTCCGAAGTAAAAGATAAGTACAAAGACCTACTTAGACAGTACAAAGATTTTTTCGCCTAGTCTTATGATGAACTAAGAACGTATGACACTTCCATAATTGATCACAAGATACCCTTGAAGCCTGGGGTCAAACCGTTTAGGCAAAATCTTAGACAGATTAACCCCATTTTGTTACCTGTGATCGAAAAAGAAGTTAAGAAACTTTTAGATGTGAAAATAATCGTGCCTCTGAGATACTCGGACTGGGTAGCAAACCTGGTCCCAGTCAGGAAAAAGAGTGGGGAAATCAGACTTTGTGTGGATTTTCGAAACTTAAATAAGTCGTCTCTCAAGGATAATTATCCACTGCCCAAAATGGACCATGTGCTAGAAAAAGTAGTTGGAGCAAACCGAATGTCTATGATAGATGGGTTCTCTGGTTATAATCAAATCGCCATGAACGAACAAGACAGGGAAAAAACTGCTTTCACCACACCATGGGGTACGTTCATGTATGACAAAATGCCTTTTGGTTTGATGAATGCAGGGTCTACATTCCAGCGCGCTATGGACATTGCTTTCATAGGAGAAAGGGACAAGTTCGTAGTCATTTACCTCGACGATTTGACAATTTTCTCTAAAACTGATGAAGAACACTTGATCCATCTTAAACAGACTTTCGAAAAATGCCACAGGTTTGGTCTATCTTTGAACCCAAAGAAATCACATTTCGCTATGAGAGAAGGTAAGCTTTTGGGTCATATCGTATCTAGGGATGGAATCAGGATTGATCCTAAGAGGATTGAAGCAATAGATACTATAAGTATTCCCAGAAATATGAAAGAGATTCAATCTTTCTTAGGTAGAATAATTTTTTTACGAAGGTTTATCCCCAATTTCGCTGAGATTGTCAAATTGATCACAGGGATGTTGAAGAAGAATAGCGGAGTAAATTGGACCACCGAGGCCAGAGCATTGTTTGCGCATATTAAAAAATTCATAAGCGAGGCACCTGTGTTAGCAAGTCTAGACTATCTGAAAGATTTTCTTATTTTCTCATTTGCCTCTGAACATACTATTGATGCGGTGCTCCTACAGAAAAATGAAGAAGGATTCGAACAACCGATCACATTTTTTAGCAAGAGCCTTAGAGACGCAAAACTGAAGTATGAGATAATAGAAAAACAGGCGTATGCAATGGTAAAAGCACTAAAGGTGTTCAGAACTTATGTACTACATTCAAAGATAATCGTGTATGTGCCTACGAGTTATGTGAAAGATATATTGGTACAGCCAGACAGTGATGGAAGAAAAAGGCGATGGCTCGCTAAAATCCAAGAGTTCGACCTGGAAGTTAAACCGACCAAATTGATAAAAGGGCAAGGCTTGGCCAAACTCTTAGCGGAGTCAAATTTCAGAGCCCTTGATATCAATTTCCTGCAGGGAAGCGATGAAGACACAGACCTAAATGAACTGGATGAAGAAACAAGTCCAAACCAAATCGAAGAGAAGTTCTTATCATTGGGTTGGTACAGAGACATAGTGTTTAACTTGCTGAACCTAAAATGCCCAAATGAACTATCACCGTCTAAATGCAGAACTTTAAAACTCCATGCAA
>JASDQU010349584.1:0-12251 GCA_032191745.1 Picea mariana
CCAAAGTCAAACTTAGATGTCCACAATGAAACATACAAAAGGACCTCTGACAGAAAAAAAAAAAAAACTAAACTCTAAAAGATGGATCAACTTGCCACAGATTGCTTCCCACTCAAATCTACACAATAGCCTTTGTTAGTCATGAAAACTAATTCACAAACATACAAGTCTACACAAACTATCAAATATAGATCAACACCTCTGAAAACAAAAAGTGTCTGAATGATGTAATTCAACCCTGAATCTTGTTGTCTACAAGAAGACCCTGCTATTATAAAAAATAATTAGGCTTATGATCAATTAAGGAATGAATGAAAAATGAACTATATCAACACAAAATCAAAGATAAAACCTTAGTATGCTTCTCCTTTTATCCCCCCTTTGTTCCTCCCCTTCATTTTTCTTTTAATCAAATTAGAATTGATTGAAGTAGTGGAACTACTTCATTAGTTAAGTTAACTAAAAACTCAACCAAATTCTTAGTTAGGGGAAAAAATAATAAATCATAATAAGGATTTTAAATAAATAATAATTAGTAGGTGGGACCCCTTTGTGACTCCCCTTTAGCTCTTAAAATCATAACATAATTAGTCAATTAAACACAAAAATCCCTCCTTGTGACTCCCATCATCACATTCATGTTTGACAATTTATCTCATTGATATTTAAAATTATTTTCAAAAATATATTACTCATATATCCAAAAAACATGTTATCCAAAACTTTTGAAGTCAATTGTCATCAATAATAAATAAAATAAATTTAAAATCCATATTTTCCACTCTGAGATGCAATCTTTCCCTTGTTTTTGCTGCCACCTTTCGATCTCTCTGAATTTGACTTTGGTTGTGTTGAGCCTTTAGGCCTAATCTCATTGATCACATGAGAACAATCGTCCCTCAAATGCATCCAGGAGGACACAGATTTATCAGATCCATTGGAGGGTGAGGAAGGGGCAGCAATGGATTTTCCTTTGTCAGGGGCATGGTGGGCCTCGATTTTCAACATTTTTCTAGCATCTGAGGACTGAACTGGTGAGTGGACAAGGGAATATTGGACAATCTTATTTATAGGCAGGGGAGAAGGTAAAGACAAATTGGGCTAGCCACGATCTTGGGAGAGTCCTGGGTGGACAATCTCTTGCCATCTGTCATTTTCGAGAACCTCGAGTTGCAATGAGACATGAGGGGGCATGAGAATAACAGGGTTATGTGGATCTTGGAAGGGAGGCCTTTCATGCCTAGTTTGTACCTTTCCTTTCCGAATCCAATTGAAAAACCCAGCTTGAAAAAGATGACCTAACTCTTGAGAGTCAACATCAAAGTGAATGGAGAATCTTAGCCTTCTTGGGCCTCTGTTCCAATTACCTCTTCCCTAGTTACTTATGCCATGGCTACCTCGGCTGAAAAAGATCATTCTTGTTTGCATGATTGATTAGCAAGTAGTTTCTTTAACAACCATACATGACAACTCTTTTAAAATATGAAATAAATTTTGTCTCAACAACATATCAGACTCATGTAATCCAATCCATACAAGTTGTTTAATTGTTGTCAATGAGCAGGGGGTGAACAGAGGGGGAAAGAATCATGGTTACTTCTCACAGACAACACACAATCAACTGTAATGTAAACCAAGGAACATGTCACTGTAATCCATCCAATAAACTGTGATTTCAAACTATTACAATACAAAATTATCTTAACTGTAATTAAATTTTAGGAACAGGGAGTGAAAAATGGATATGGGAAGGTGAGGGGATTGTAATTAGTGAAAAATGAAATAATGGTAGGGAAAGAGAGTGGATATTGTTCATAAAATTAATTAAGTAATCCATAAAACCATTTTATATCAAACACAAAAGATCCAACACCAATCAAATAGTCACTGTGATCAATTAAACAACTACTGTATATAATTCAATCAATTATGTGTATTAACTTGCTCACTGTTTGCAATTAAATCTTTAACACAGTGTCATCAAAACAAGACAATATGCCTTCCACAACAATCTATAGAAGAGTTAAGTTTCTTCTCATTTGTCCCATTTAATATTTAAAGGAATTTCCAAATGAACACACAGTCACTTATTTCCACTCTGGTCAGCTTCAAAACATCAACCATTGTCCATGAATTATTAGCTCAAGCATGCCCGATTTCATCCCTCAATTTCATTTAACAATTAAATTGTAATGAGACCATACTATCACAAAACCTATGCCTATCTCTTATACGATGCATGATATTCATCAAACATACACAGTGGACAGTCAACACAATGATCAATATTTCAATTTGCAATAATCCTAACTTTCCATTTAAACACATAGTAACAAAAATCACCATTTCAACTCATATGTTGTTGTGGGATACAAAGACCATTCAACAAAACAAAAGAGCATTTATGTCACTATACATGTCAAATTACCCTAAATCCAAACATCAAACGATGCTGAGCTATCAATCTAATACAAGGAAGCAACAATAGTATGCCCAGTCCCATTTCTCAAATCAATCAAATCGCAACAAAACCATACTGTTTAAGAGCCCATGCGCATCTCTGATGGTGTGACCAAATGACACCCATAAAATATGTAGTGGACAACCAAGCTACTACTATCATGATTTTTAAATTGCAATACTCCCTATTGGGAATTAAAACACACAGTAACAACAACCATCACTTCAACTTAAACATGTTGTAGGAATCCCACACATACCAACGCATCATGCAAGAAGCATCGTTGTGACTTAATCAATTATAAACTAATGAGGGGTTAACAATTTAATAATTACAATATAAGAGACATCGGCTTTGTATTCAATCCCATTTCTCAGATCAACCAATTTACCATGTTGAGCTATCGATTTGACTGTTATAATAACCAATGTAGTGACTAAATACCAATAACCAAAACCACTTTCAACATAATCAACAGAGACGAGCCAACAATCGACCAATGTCGATGATACCCCACCAACTCATAACAATCAACAATAAACCCGAAAGGATATAACGGGCTCCAAAACGAGCTTTGAATAATCAAGGGTTTGCTCTGTGGATCAACACAGGGAGACTGGAGTTGACCCCTAACAACGGGTGAGAACATCCGATATCATACAGTGGACACTCAATTCATACCACCAACAACTTCGTAAAAAGGGTGATAGTTCACGAGATAGGAGAGACTACGAACAAAGGAGCATCAGCTTCATTTTGGTCCATAATAACACTGAGAATATGCAGTGTATAACCCTTGTAGTTTTCCCAATCAACCCAAACAATGCTGAGATAAAACAGAGCCAAGAAATAACAATCAACCTTAAGCAAGCCCCTTGGTATAATACCCATCATAACCCACTGTGCAACCATCAGTAACATGAATGAACCCATACCTAGGTGAAATGATACATAGTGACACAAGGTGGTTCAAACCCAAAAACCCCATAATCAGAAAAATGACTAGGTATGGTGACAAGAAAAGTGTGGAGACAACCAACCAATATGGACCGAATAAAACCCTTCAACCCAAACCAATAAGGATGAAAGAAATCCTTCATGGATTCTAGCACTCATAATGATAAATGAAATTGTGACTTTAACCATCATTGTAATGAAAACCACACAAACCATCCATTCCAGAGAAATATCACAAGTTTACACAGTTTCCATTCTTAAAAAAATCAAAGACCCATACATCACTGAGCCAATATCTATTTCATAACCAGAGTGGGTTCATGGATGGTGCAAAAGACATACCTATAACCAAAAGACTTAAAAATGTGAGCTTGGTTGAGCGGTTCTTCCCTTGCTTGAAAATTGGAGCTTAACCACAACAAACACAATTGAACAATAGCCAAGCTAGGGTGATGGCCAGTGAAAGGGGTATGGAGTGACTTGTAGTAAATGCATGTCACCTCCATCCTCCACTCATTAAATTCCTTAGTACGGGCCAACCAACCTTCCATTAATCTTCTTAATTAATCTATGCATCAAACTTAACATCCATCACTAGTCAAATATGCCACCCATGTCACATTTAACCATTGTCAACAATACCATAATGCATATCAACCATGTTTTCATATAACTTAATAAATCTTATAGCCACTAAATTTGTTAGCTAGGACTAACAACAATCCTTTTAAATTCATTTGCATACAATGTATCATAACATAGCACAGTATAGGATAGCCTTTTTTCCATTGGATTTGTTCCATATTTCTTTTATCTTTTATCATGAATAACATGTGTTTTGTGCAGATGCAACATGTAACAGATCATGGCGCTAATAGCAATGTGATAATAGTGGATATAAGCCATTCACACAATATGGAATTTAGAGCTTAGAGCAATTATAAACAACACATAATAGGCATTATCCATCACCAATAAAACCAAGATTTCATGAATCATGTAGAACCCTGTAAGCGGTGTCGAATAACAACATAAACATGAAACAAGAACCAGATTTGATCTCCCAATCTACAAGGGGGTCCCAACTACTAGTATTATTTATCTCGTTAGCTTATAATAGTAGGCTTTAGCAATAGTTTGCGGGAAAAATCCTCATTGCGATTTTTATTGCCAACACCACCCAAGGTGAAGAAGAGGAGGTCTAGGTATGAGATTTACAAGTGAATTAACCCCAGTTATTATGGCTATATGTATGATGAGGATGGTATCTTGGAGAAATTTGAGTGGCCTGTGGAGAAGGAAATGCAAGACAAAGTGTTGAAGGAGTGGTAGAGGATTGATTATCTCAATAAGGAGGCTAGGATAATGATCAAGATGTGAGAGGTCATTTTGATTAAGTCAGTCCTATTTGAGGAAGAGGAATATGTGGTAGAATAAATGGTAGAGTAGGAAAAGGGAAACTAATAATATAGAGAGCGAGAGTTTGTTTCGCATGTTCCCATTTCAGATGAGAAAGAAATCGAGTGCATGTTTGTGGAGAAGAAGAAACATGATATTCTTAGTAAATAAATGAGTGGGGATATCATGGAGGAGTGGGAGAAGGCCAAGGAAATTCTTAGTATTTAGTGACAAGGCATGATAACAAAGCTTATGGATCATCAATTATTTTTCCAAATGTGATTCTTAACTTCTATTAAATATACAATATGGGCATTAGGTTATTCCTGAAGTGGACATAATATTATAATTAAGACATCTACCAGGGTTACTTTTTTTCCAATAAAGTCAAAGGGGCACTGGGAAGCTCTGATCGTAGCGCTTGGTCATCCTAATCATGCCAAAGTAGGGGCCAAGATGACGGATTTGTAAGGGAACAAAGTTGATGTGCCCGGTTCAACTTGCAAGGGCCTCAATTACATATACTCCATGGCTATGAAATTTCTCCCTGATGGGTGTTTTATATGCACTAAAAAACACCAAAAACCCTCAATTAAATTGTCAACCTAGAGTAAGTAAACTTAGAGTTGTATCACTATATGTTCCAAGGAATAAAGGCTAGAGGTAGTATAGTCTAACTAAGGAAATGGGCTATCTAAGGGCTAATCTACTTAAGCAAAGACTATTAATGATCAAACCCTACTAAGAAACTTAAACTATTTATCCTAAGTAACTTTTGAACAAAGGATCGATAGATAGTCCTAAGAAAGAAAATGAAAACCCTACTTAAAGAAAACTAACTTAATCACGACAATAAGAAAAAACAAACTATCTACCTAATAAGAAATAACAACAACAAACTACTTTAATTAACCTACTCAAATTCAATAAGAAACTACCTATTAAAGAAAGTAAATAGACAAGAAACTACCCTATCAAAGCAAGTAAATAAGAAAGCAAACAACTAACTAACCTATGATAACTTCTACAACAAGTAAACTAATCAAAATTACTCAATAAGCAACTAATCAAACTAATAAGCAAGTGAACTCTATTCTTAAATTAAACTTCATAATTACTTCTAATTTATAAAAGGAAATCTTAATCTACTAAATTCAAAGCATCATTACAATAAAGGTAATCAACAACTACTCTTTAATCTACAAAAATAAAACTATTCTTTAATCTACCAAAGCAAGAAGACTATTCTCTAATCTACAAAAGAAAGAAAACTCAAATATAGTGTTGATGGTTATGTCTCCGATGTCTTATAATATCATGATGGAATTTAACAATTAGCGATAACACAAGAGGTATAAACTCAATATTGACTTCGATAGCAAAGTGAAAAGTGTGAATTAAACAATCCAATGAGATATTAGCCATTGTAGAAGCAACATCAACTACCTTGCATATCCATGTGATTATTCAATCTATGCATTAATCATCAACAATACAAAAACACTATTCTATTTAATTCAATTACATTCTATGCTAATTAAGCAAATTCACACTACTTAGATTCATAACTGAAAACTAACTCAATAATCAACTTCGAATTAAAATTGCAACCTAGATCTAGAAAAGGAAATTGCATGAAATAAAATAAACTAATTCTATTTTAACAAATTAAATTGCAAATGGAAAATACTCATGAAACATAAAATAAATCCTATTTCTTAGTCATCATATGACAAGAAATTAAATAAGCAAACTAACTAACAACTAGAAAAGCAAAACTAAATAGCAATTAGATAAGAAAACTGAAAATGAAAAATAAAACTAACTACTATCCATCCACCGAAGCTTGTCAAAGAAACCATAAACTAACTACTATGTTTTAACTCTGTTTTTAAACTCTATTTTAGCATATGAAAAATCTAACTATCATCTAATTATACACAGGGTTAGTAGCTAAGAACATACAAGTTTGTTTCCTATCAACTAAAAGGTCATTGCATATTCACACTAGCCTCCATAATAACCTGCAAAACTAAACTAAAGTAATTAAATTATGAACAACAATTTCCACATTAAATAAACATAATAAAATTCATAAACAAGAAATAAAAGGAATGATGATTACACTATATAAATTCACAAGCTAATTGAATAAATATTCACCTAGACTACTGGTGGGCCCCTCAACAGATCGTGGCTACTCCTCAACCATAAATCACGAGCTCAAACAACACAATTTCAACATTAAAATGAAAAACACAGTTTTACATAATTTTAGCAAAATATGTCTGAAAATGGAAAAACAGAGCTGAACTATCTTTTTCTCTCCTCTAACTATTTCTCTAACCACTGAGGTGGTATTTATACATTTACAAGCTGAGAGGTCGACCACTGGAAGGGTCGATCTCCTCTAAAAACAACAAACTGCATTCAATGCGTCTTAACCGCTGGTGGCTTCTAGAAACAAGGCGAGCCAATAAACACCTAGAATAACAACCCAATCTGAGTTGTTAGAAGCTTAGTAGCTGGAGGCCACGAGCACAAAGAAAACCCATGTCTCTGATTCTCCCATCATTGGCCGCCGATATGATAACCCCAAATCGCCCATGGTTTTAGTGTAGGGTGGAGTTCCAGATAGAATGTCGGATGGAGTACCGGACAAAGTGTCGGATGGAGTACCGGACAAAGTGCCAAATTCAAAAACAAGATGCAATTTTTCCCTATGACACACAGAACATGAATTAGTTTCTTGAAATCATTAAAACATGCTAAATTATACTCAAAACCATCGTAAAACATAAATCATACATACCTGGTATGAAGCACGGCGATTTAACACAAAAACTCTTCAAAACTTTTCAAAATAGGAAAATGCACATACAATATTGCTAAAAAAGGGTCTAATCTGCATCATTAAATTAACCATATCGTGGGCCCAACATTACCCCCACACCTAAGATTTTGCAGGTCCCACTGCAAAAAAAAAGGAATTGACCCTCATGACTAATCTTGCTAAGGAGGATAAGCTTTAGAAGTTTCTCCTTCTTGCCGTGAAGATTTTGCCTTATGCCTCTTATGTTGCTTCAATTGTTCCCTGAGGTTGCAGTTGGCTTTGGTCATCTCATCAACCAACCTTTGAAGGGAATTCACCTTTTCTTGGAGGATTGCATTATCATGGTGAAGATGCATGTCCATAGTCTTCCTATCTCCCAATTGTTGCAGCAGCTAAAAATTCTCTTTCTGTAATTTCTCCATGGTTGGAGCAGGATCAAATCTCTTAGAGGAAGGCTTAGATCCTTTGAAAGATGTAGAATGTCTATCGGTCTTATGATCTGGGGTAGGCATCTGTGAGGTAGGAGTAATAGGGGGTTGATGAAGAGAAGTAGGTTCACATTTTGTCTTTCTTTGAGGCTTCAATTCATCTACGAACACTTCCCTAAGTCTTTTGTGAGGACTCTCGAGATCAGAGGATACTTGGATAGGGTCCGAAGTAGTAATGGGTTTTGCATAAGGTTTTCCTAATGTGCTCCAGGTACTCTTTCGAAAGGGTCCTCTATTAAATCGATTAGCTCCTCTCCTATTTGTGGGAACTATAGGAAAGTCTTGTTGAATTACTTCTTGTATCTTTTTGGGTGTAGGATCAAGAGATATTGAAGGCATATGGATATTAACAATAGGCTTCCTGGTCTTTTTTCCCGATGAGGATGTAGGGATATCAACAAGCTTCTTGGATTTTTGTTCTGGTAAAGAAATGGATTGTGCAAGAGGGTTTGGAGCTTTCAGAGAGTAGGGTTTGGATGGAGAAATAGTCCTTAGATCCAATGTCTTTTTGCTAGCCTTGATTGTCAAGTGAGAATTTGCAAATTGATAAATGAATTCAACCCAAGTTTTCCCCTGTTTTTCTAATTTGGCTAAAACAAGGATTTTGATCAGGCCATGGTGAAAGAGGTTGTTGTGGGGGTTGGTTACATTCTTCCTCACTTGAGAGGACATCTTCTCCAAGATCTTTAAAATGTAGAAGGGAAAATTCAATGGTTTATTGAACTAAAAGTGAGCTAACAATCGAAAGTGACAGTCTTTAAAGGTGGAATATATACCTTCACATGTGATCAACCTGGTGATGACTATGAGAGGGTTGATTAGCTCCTCTTTTATCCACTCCTTGGATTATCCTTTAGCTCGAGAGATGTTCTGAAATTATGGTTTAAAAACCCTGTTATAGCTTGATCATAGCAACTGGTGGTTTTTAAACCATATATCCCCCACTCTTGGAAGCTTTGTGGCTGTGACTATGGATTCCTCCGAGACCCTGAAGGTGAGAGACCCCAGGCGTTTTGTATTCCCATCAAAATCGAGGGAAAATTGCATTGATATTCCATCATCGTGGTCCTGCAAGTGGGACAAAAATGGCCCC
Source organism: Picea mariana (assembly GCA_032191745.1). Lineage (NCBI taxonomy): Eukaryota > Viridiplantae > Streptophyta > Pinopsida > Pinales > Pinaceae > Picea > Picea mariana. The sequence continues at coordinate 9,231 of JASDQU010349584.1, forward strand.
CAGCTTGCACGCAAAAATACTTCCCTGCACAGTGAAAACTCAGAGATGGAGAAAAGGACTGCGTAGGAAGATGGTTCATACCCTTTTGGAATTGTGATGGTGTGAAGGAATGGATAGAAGGAGAAATTCACATAGGATAGGTGCAATCGGGCCAAGGAATGACACACTTTAAACATAGGATGAGCGCAATTAAACAGGGGCTGAACGCAAATGTGGATAGAGGTGAATCAGAATGAGCAGAGGGTGAGTGTGTTTAAAACAAAGGAACAAAATAAGAAAAGGGGAAACAAAATGAGCAGAGGTGAGTGTGAGGAATAATGGGATAACCCAATTCCGTTAATGAGTGTTCTTAGGGTGGAAATGGTTGCACACATGCATGCACGAGTTGCCATGTCTGAGAGATTTCAAATTTGAAGGCATGTTTTTGGGGGAGATCATAATGATACGAAGTTAGATAAATGTCCAAGTCTTTTGAATTGGACATTTGATCATAAAAAATGTCTAATGTTTGCATCATTCAATATTGATTGCCATGAACTAATTCAATTAAATTCCATTAATTCTTGGTTACCTAAAATGGTGGACAGTTACTGGTGTATATTTTCATATGGAACTTCATTCGACACCTCATATGACACTTCATACAACACCTCATACGACACTTCATAAGACACTCCATATGGCACTCCATATGGTACCTCTATGCTAAATGCATTTTTACCTCTTGTAATGGATAACCTACAATCTTGGAATGGTTTTGATAGTCACAATGATTAGGAGCAGAGGCAAAGTGTTCCATTATTATTGATTTTTCCACCATGCTTACTCAATCCACTTGCATAGAACATGTAATTTCAATCCTACAATGAACAACCTATAACGAAAATAAACCAATAAAGTGGTATGTTAAGGATATGTACAATAATTTATAACACACAGGGAATTAACATTTCAAAGAAAAATAAAATGACTGCTGATGTAATAACATGTATCATGAAAACAATACATAATATTTTACAAAGATTTACTTCTCTAGGAAATGATCATTTTCCAACTCATGAACCCCACACCTAGGTATTGTGACACCTCACAATATAAAATATAGAAAACCAGTGAGTTCTCCCAATAGCCGAATATTTATAGCTTGTTAAGTGTAGAGATAAATTTCATAGATTGGTCTGACGAGACGGTTAGAATATGGCCCCACCTATATGATAGAACATCCTACATATAGATAAGAATAGGTAGGCAAGAGAGTTTCAAGATAGTATCAAAGTTAGTTCCCAATGGAAAATTTATGAAGTTCATTAACCTTAACTTAACCATACATACTTCATGTCAGCTTTGTCTACAAGTAATTTCGTACATCAAGACAAGTTTAAATTTATTATTTATTTTTGTCAGATTACCATCCTCTCTAGGTAGAATGCCTCGCTGCCAGCAAGCCTGTTCAGTACTCCGACGGGTTTATCTAGTCACACCACAGGTCGGTACCCGCTTCTAATAGACCTGTTCAGTATCTTGGCGGGTTAGCCTCTTAAACCCTTAGAGACTGGTCCTCCATCTTTAAATATTTTAGTATAAGATTTCTTTGTGAAAGAAGATGGGGGGACAACTCCAAAAACAACTTTTTTTTCTTTTTTTTTTTCAATTGGGATGGTATTTATGTTAGAGGATGACTTTCCATTATATTCCTTAGTGATTGTCCTGATGTAAGGGGTACTTGAGAGGACATGGCCTATCTAAAGATATGATATAATCAAGCTATTTAGTGTGTAGTGGATGGTACCATTGAGAAAGAACAGAAAGGTATCTCTAGGCTCAAATCACTTTCTTATTTTGTAAGTTATTCTGATGTTTCCATGACTAACCGCTAATCATACCTCCTTGTTAATTTTTAATAAAGATACTTTACTCACTTACTCAGGTTTCTTGGGAAAATTGTACAAGAGACCTCTAAGCTTGATGGTTACAGTATCACTTCCTTATATAGTGGTGAAGATTTTCAAGAGAAACTGCTTTTTAAAATGCCTTAAGAAAAAGAGAAGATGAAAATCTTTGCAAAAATATGGCTAATTATAGCAGGTCAATATTCATTTGATTCTTAGCAGACAACAAGGTTCAAGTATAGAAATTTTTTGAAGAAAAATCCTTCTTTTATATTTCCTTGATCTGTCTACTCCTGGTGAGATAAATACCTACAGAAATCTCTAGAATTGCTTATCAACAAAATTCAAAATTATTTACATATGTACAGTAGAAAAATTTAGAAAACATTGAAGAACAAGGGGGGAATTCGCCATCTACTAAGGCCAATGCCTTGTCAGTTGACATGACCTGCAGAAAGTCTTCTTTGGAAATGGGCTTATGATAAAATTTGAGTCGGTGTCCATTTACTACAAATGAGACTTGTCCATCGTCAATTGTTTTATTTTCACAGATCCATTGTCATATACAATGACTACCTCGTAAGGACCCAACCACTGGGTGGTGAGTTTTCCTTTGAAGGTTTTAAATTAGGAATCAAACAACAAATCCCAATCACCATGTTGGAAGTGTTTCTTCTTAATAAAATTGGCATGCCACTTGCTCCTCTAGTTTTGGACTAACATTGTTCGTTGGATGGAATCTTGCTTGATCTCATCCAAATCATTCAATTGTAGGGCTCATTGTTTCTGAGGCTCATCTAAGTTTAATCCCAATTCTGCAGCAATACAGAAGGTCCTTACTTGGAATTCTATTGGTAGAAGTACTTGTTTCCCATACACTAGCTCATAAGGGGTATGTCTGGTGGTGTTTCTCCAGGTGGTCTGATATGCCCACAAAGCCTCTGGAAGCCTATCAACCCAATCCTGGTGATGTAATTGAACAGTCTTTCTTAAGATAGCTTCAAGAAATTTGTTTGTAGATTCTACCTAACCATTAGCTTGTGGGTGGTATGGAGAATATTTATAGTGTTTAATCCCATATTTCTCTGTTATCTCTCTCATCAGCTTGGAAGTGAATTGAGTGCCTTGGTCT
>JASDQU010349585.1:10003-21591 GCA_032191745.1 Picea mariana
CATGGTGTTACAGTGAACACCAATGTGTCCTACTTGATCACATCTACAACACCTTATGGTGTTATAAAATCTTCCATTATATCTCCTTTCATAAGATCTACATTCAAAAGATTTGTGACCATATTCACTACATGAATAACAATGCCCATAAAAAATACTTTCATACCTTTGCTTTGGTGTCCCAAAGATAACTTCTTGATGTATTCCTTGCTTTGTTCTTTTGAAATTTTCTTTGCCTTGTGTAGACGGTTGATTTGAAACATTGTCTTTATCCTTTGATGGACTTACCTCATGCTTCTTTGAGGTGCTTGCTTTAGCATGTGTAGCTTCTTTCTTGTATTTTGGACCTAATTTATCATTTCGTGATCTTTGGCTTTCCAAGATCTCATTCAAGATTTGTGAGCTATTCAATAATTTATTTGACTTCTCTACTTTATTTCTAAGATCAACAACTTCAGCTTCTAACTTATGACATGACTCTTCCTTTTCATTTATTTGATTCTTCAAAAGTTCCTCTATCCTTTTGGCTTCTTCAATGTGGGTCTTGAGATGGACAATAGTTTCAAGACTTTTTCTAATCTCATCATCTACCTTCTTATCATCCTTTTCATTCCTTAGTCTTGTGATCTCTTCTTCCTTTTCTTCTAATTGAGTCTTATTAATCTCTTCTTGTTCCTTGAGCATTTCCCTTAACTTAAAGATGTGCGTTTGAATCTTCTTAAGAAACTTGTTAGTGTTATCCAAAATATATCTACAATCTATATAATAGTGGTCATTGCTATATTCATATAAACCATCTTCAACCTTCTTTTTAAGTTCTAATAGATTTTCTTCTAGTCTCTCCATGGGATAACTACCATCAAACTCTACATAAACTATCTCTAGATTTTATTCTTCACTCATAGAGAAAAATTCAACATCATCAGCTTTTGAAATATTGCAATCAAGGGTTTTTGATAATTCTTTACCTTCATTTGAAATGTCTTCAAGTTCTTCCTTTTTGCCAACATCATCACATGATTCTTTTCCTTCATTTGAAATGTTCTCAATATTTTCCTTTGTGCTATCATCACTCGATTCTTTGTCTTCATTTGAAATGTTTTCAAGCTTACATTTAGAAATAATGCAATCAAGAATTTTTGTAGATTCTTTACCTTTGATGATCTTGATGGATTGGTCTTCAATATCTTCTTTCTTGCTTTGATATGTCTTCTCTAGCTTTAGCCATAGATCCTTGGTGGAAGTGCATTGTCCCATTCTCTCTTTCATAGGGCTTGTTGGCCCTTGATCCTTGGTCAGGTTTGACCTATTTTGGGACTTCGACAGGCTTTCAAAAGAGAAGCGCAAGTCGAAGCGGAGATCGTGGGATCGTGGCCCCTTGTTTAGGGATTTTTGGGTTTTGGGCTTATGTAACAGGTATGGTGATGTTGGCCCATGGGTTTACCCATGCTTAGGCCTCTTTTGTAATGTATAAATAGATATCTAGGCGATGTAAGCAAAGTGTGCGTGTGTGCCATGCTAAGTGCTAAGACACTAGAGCTATGTGTGTGATGTTATGATAAGTACAAGTGATAGTTGTAAATGCTTTTTGCATACCGTGTGAGGCTTGCAAGGCTAAGTGCAAGTGATTGTAAGAGGCTGTGTAAAGGCTTTTTGCTGTAACCTAGCTCAGGGAAGGAGGATTTGGTGGAGTGTGCGTAGATCTCTTGTCCTATGCAGAGTAGGATCTTGTGGCTCTGTGCATGTAGATGATTAACAAAAGACAATAAAGAAGAATAAGAGTTGGTGGACGTAGCCCCAGGCTGGGGGTGAACCATGTATATATCATGTGTTTTGGTTGGTTTTTGCATTATGGTTGTTTTATTGTTCATATGATTTGTGCTTAGTGTAGTAATGTATGTTTAGATGTATATGATATGATATCTTAGTGCTTGGTGATGTAAATAAGTACCATATATGATCTATTTTGATGTGCTTAGTGATTGAATGTGTTGGATCTTGTTGAATACTGCGCTGCGCTGTAATTAGGGTTTATCTACGCTGTAGACAAAGGCTAAATACTAATGAATGACAACTACTAAGTGCTCTATTGAGGTGTTGTAATCACAGATTTGTGTCCCAGCTAGGTTGCAGACATCTGAGTCCTACAACCACCCCTGCCTCTACCTCGGGTGAGACTTCATCTGCTTCATAGGTGTTGCCGAAAGGGCCGGAAGTTAGGGTTTTTTTGGTGCTTTGTCGAAGCGTTGAACCCTAGGTATACCCCTATGCCAACAAATGGTTCCATTGCTGGGACCTGGAACTGTGATTGCTGGGAACTGAGGAAAATAAAGGAAGCTCTATGCGTAGATCTGTTGATTTAGTACACAGTATTCTACTTGACTTGCGAAGCTCTGTGCTAAGAAAGGAATCAGATCTGAAGAAAAGTGGTAAGATCAGTGAAAATTCTTGTCAAAAAGAGGTAAGATCTGAAAGCTTTGTGCTCTATTAAAGGTAAGAAAAGTGAATATTTTTTTTTTCAAAAGTATGGATCTAGGTATGTTTGATAAATTTTGTCCTAGTTTGAAAATTAGGGCACATATAGAAGAAAGAAGGTTTGATATGAGTAGATATGATAGAAATAATGAAATATATGTTATTCCTATGCATAGAAATAATTTTTGGACTAAAAAATGGATGAAGGATCCTAGGAATATTTTTTTGTAGGTTAGCTACTATGATCCTAGTACGTAGTACAAGAAAGGCTGGGGATCATTTAAGAGAAAGAGAGGATTAACTCTTTGTTACAGTTACAAAAGACCGAGACATCTTGCTAAGGAATTCCATGGTAGCAGACCTAGTTTTTTGTTGTTGTAAAGCTATGGATCATGAAGTTTTGGATTTCCCTAGAATGATTGCTAAGGTTGAAAGAATGAATATGAGACAAGAAAACCATGAGAAAGGCCAAGAAACTAAGACCATGGAAGAACCCTAGAAATAATCAGAGACTATACTACTGCAAATGAAAGAGACCCTGAATGATCAAAGAGATATCAACTTATCAGATATATTCAAAGAAAAAGAGTGCATGGAAACAAGAATAGGAGACTTCGACATAGACTGTGTTCTAGATGATGAAACACATGTGAATATTATGACAGAAAGAACTTAGGAAATTTTGGGAAAGCCTGCTATGATTCCTTCATTGGGATGAATATGTTTATTTAGAGGAAATATGATAACCCTATGTTGAAGAACTACCTATACATCTATGAGTGCTCATGACACTTCGATGGAAGAAGAATTTGAGATCGTTAAGTTTGTTGAGAACAATGCCCCATTTTCCATACTACAGGAAAAACCTGGCTTGAGAAAGATCAGACCCGAAGAAAAGAAGAGGAATCTCTAGAACAGAAAAAGAAAGAACACAAAGACTTCATGGATAAGAGAATAGAACACTTGCTGGAAGAAAAAGAAAACCAGTCGAAGCTACTAAGGACCAGAGATATGGATGTCGAAGTTGAAAGAACACAAGCAAATTTGAAACACCTGTCTGTATAGGAGAGTAGAGCACCTACCCTAGACAAAAAAAAAGTATTGGCCTTGAACCCTAGGAAAGTCCATCAACAATATGAAGTTACATTGCCAAGAAGAGATAAGAATTAGAATGGAAAGATGAATACCGAGATGCAGATCACAGGGAAGAAGGATAGAAATCTCAGCAAGAAGAAAGAAAAGTTGGAGAAATTACAGGAAGTTCCAGAGAAGACTTCGTAGACGGAAGGTCTCCAGAATTTGAACTTCGCTAGAATATCAGAGCAGCTCAGATTGGTACTTCACCATGGCGGAGTGATATGATCATTGGAGGCATTATACTCATTAGATTGATGTTCCCGAATGATTAGAACAACAATTATGATTAGAAATCTCACCATCAGACCATTGGGACCACGCCGTAACGAACAAAACTGCAATGATTAAGGCTTCTTGTCCATTGGAGGGATTCGTTACATCACTGTCTACTTATTTCATCGACTGTTGCACTGCGAACACTTTCATGAATTATATCTGAGCCAACAAGAGAACTCATTGTTACTGTGTTGTGCTTACTGAGACTTCGCTACCTATTCTATTGCATTGAGCATTTGTTCATCGACCTGAGTTATCCAGTCTTGAGCGTGCATGTTGAACGAACTCAGAGCCATATAAAAGTTTGTCGAAGAAGTTCTAATTGACCTTATGGATGAGAAGGTGATGTCCATTGGAATTCAAGCCTCATCAATGAGAGGAGTGCAAGCCTCCCCATCGACTGCTCGCGGATCCAGACCATCTCGAGCTGTGACCGAGAAAATAAACAAGCATCGAGATGAATTGAAAAACACGAAGTTAATCCCATCCATCCTGCCCGACTACATCTCACCTCTAGCTGGCGCAGTGAATCGTGACAGTGTCCCCAGGGACTTTGACTACACCTTGGTTACTGCATACCTCCCGAAGGGGATACACACATGCAAACCACAACTGGATAAGACCATGACATTAAATATCAACAAATTCAACCTAGGGGATTGCAAGAACTTCAGCATGCTCACCCCTCACAAGTATTTGAATAGGATGAAGGGGAAGAAGTCGAGGATAATCCCCCAACCATGGACTATGGACCTCGTGCAATCCAGTATTCTGAACGTGATGAAAATACCTCATTTTGGAAGGCACCAGGAGGTTAACGCGTGTGTTAAGCTCACACTATTGAGATTCCATGGAAGCTATCTGTGGCTAGACAGATGCATTACCGTAGATCTGACACTGATCCATTGGATCACTGGATTGAGCATGCAGGGACCAGACCCGCAAGACTTTTACCCAGGGAAGGCTGCAGACTACGCCTTAGCGCAGAAGATTAAAGATACATACGACGATGTGGCAAAGGGGAAGTGAGGCTACAAGGTAGCCTCCATATAGAATGGTGTAGTGTGCCTTGCTTTCCAGTTGATTGCTGGTAAGATATTTTGAAAGAACATACCCATGTAGGTCATAGGGTTTGTTGTTGACCTCATAGGCAAATGCGTGGAGGGGCTACAAATGAACTAGGAAAAGTACTTATTTAGCCAGTTAGACCAAGACTACCGCAAAGCTCAGGATCAGGGCTATGAGTTTCATTTTAGTTGGCTACTGATCCTCATCGTGTTCATTACTTGGGAGATACCGGAAGGTGCAAATTTCCATGAAATAGAGCCATTTGAACCCTTAGCCACGAAGTTCACCAGGATTTGGTATTCGAGCGATATCGGAAAACAATGGCAGTCAAACGTGATGTTCCAAACCTACTACCTGTAGTTAAAGAGGGATATTGAGGCTGTCCCTTGTATGACGCCGAACACCCTGCACAGGTTCAGGCCATTTGTGAAGTTCCACGTAGACAAACATTTTATCCATATCACTGCGCGCGGAGACAAACACAAAGAAGTACTATAGAGTTATTACAAACTCACAGAGGAGGACCTAGAAGAAATAACTAAGGAATGGCCTATAGAGCTCCTTATCCCTGTTAACCTTGTAGAACTATCTGACCTCGAACTAATTGGAAGCCCGGTGGTCACTCACGAAGGGCATGATACACTTGGAACTAGCAAAAGGAAGAAGACATAAGAGGTACATAAGCTGAACAATGCATCTGAAGAGATTGTTTTAGAATCACTTAGAGGAGGAGGTGATGATGAAATAGACAAAGAAGAGTACAATGGAAAATAAGATCAATAGAAGCAAGGCCAAGTAACAGCACCATGTAATCCCCCTGATGATGCAGATCCATCTAATAAAATAAAGGTTTCTGCCGCAAAGCCCACATCATGAAAGAAGTCAAAAGCTAGTAAGACCAAGATGCAGAATGTGCTCATACTCGATGACTTAGACCTCATTATTGTAGCTGTATTAGATGCCTCGAAAGATATTTTTCATAGAAATTAAGCTAAGTAAGAGAACATGTATGAAATAATTGAAGAAGAACCACGAGGGGTACAACATGCCCTTCACTCAAGCTGTGCAGTGTCCACTGTGCCCCCTCCATCATAAGAAATAGAGTGGAGATGAGCCTACCCAAATCTACAGACTAATCGATGTGACTGAAGCTCACCTTCGTCGTGCACAGGAAGACACAGAACAAGCCATAGTGGCCTCAAATCAAGCACAAGAGGAAGTGATAGAGCAACACCGAGTTGTGGAGCAAGAGAAGGACGACCTCCAAACAAAGTTCGAAGAGGAGAAAGTGTAGATCCAACATGAGAAAGAACAGCTGCTTGTAGAGCAGGTTGGAGTAAAGAAGCAGTCAGCAGAGTACTTCTCTCTGTGATGAGATTAGAGCAAAAGGAGAAAGAACCAATGGAGCATCAAGTAGCGCAGCTTGCAGAAGCCATTTCAGCAACTTCAACAAAGAGTAATAGAATTGGAATTCCAAACAGTACCAAGCACTCCACAGGACATGTGAGACCAAAGAGAAGCCACTACCCGAAGTGCGTTTGAGAGGATCAAAGCATTAGCTTTGAAATGTAAACAACTTAGCAGTAGAAGTGCACAGACTTATGAGGGACTTACTGAGGACCTTGAACTAAAGACATTGGAGTCACAACTTCAGGAGGCAAAGAAACAAGTGGTGATAGTACATGTGTAGTTGAAGATCTTGTCAGTAGTTGAGAGAATGAAAAGATCCCAGGAACAACACACTACTCAACAATAGGTCCATACCATACAGAGAAAATTCATGGAAGTGACTCAGAGGCTCCAACTAGTCCATGACGAAGCTTGCCAACTGTTTGAGGAGATTGAAGGCAGAGGAACAGATTTGGAACAAGTAGTCACTTCAGTAGAACAACACTTAGAGGGACCTATGAATGAGGCATTTATTCAAGAGTTCATTGAGCAGGAGGCCTTGGAAAAGTAGCAGGTCGAAGCAGCCCACACCAAGCTCAAGGCATTTGAGGCAGAATTACCCGGAGTAAAGTGACTTGGGATGAGTCATAGGTGAGTGTTGGGGGCTTGTTGGACTTTAACCAATTTTTGGAGATCCTTGGTCAGGTTTGGCCTATTTTGGGACTTCGACATGCTGTTGAAGGTGGAGCACAAGTCGAAGCAAAGATTGCGGGATCTCAGCCCCTTGTTTAGGGATTTTTTGGTTTTGGGATTATGTAATGGGTATGGGGATGTCGGTCCATGGGTTTACCCATGCTTAGGTCTCTTTTCTAATGTATAAATAGATAACTAGGCGATGTAAGAAAAGTGTGCGTGTGTGCCATGATAAGTGCTAAGACATTAGAGCTATGTGTTTGATGTTATGCTAAGTGCAAGTGATAGTTGTAAATGCTTTGTGCATACTGTGTGAGGATTGCAAGGCTAAGTGCAAGTGACTGTAAGAGGTTGTGTAAAGGCTTTGTGCTGTAACCTAGCTCGGGGAAGGAGGATCTGGTGGAGTGCACATAGATCTCTTGTCCTATGCAGAGTAGGATCTTGTGGCCTTATGCATGTAGATGATTGACATAAGACAATAAATAAGAAGAAGAGTTAGTGGACGTAGCCCCAGGCTAGGGTTGAACCACGTATATCATGTGTTGTGGTTTCTTTGTGCATTATGGTTGTTTTATTGTTTATATGATTTATGCTTAGTGTAGTAATGTATGTTTAGATGTATCTGATATGATAGCTTAGTGCTTGGTGATGTAAATAAGTACCATATCTGATACATCTAAACATACATTACTACACTAAGCATAAATCATCTTTGTGCATTATGGTTGTTTTATTGTTTATATGATTTATGCTTAGTGTAGTAATGTATGTTTAGATGTATCTGATATGATAGCTTAGTGCTTGGTGATGTAAATAAGTACCAGATCTGATCRATTTTGATGTGCTTAGTGCTTGAATGTGTTGGATCTTGTTGAATACTGCACTGTAATTAGGGTTTATCTGCGCTGTAGACAAAGGATAAATACTTATGAATGAAAACTACTAAGTGCTCTATTGAGGTGTTGTAATCATAGATCTGTGTCCCAGCTAGGTTCCAGACATATGAGTCTTGCAACCACCCTTGCCTCTACCTCGGGTGAGACTTCATCTGCTTCATAGGTGTTGTCGAAAGGGCCGATAGTTAGGGTTTTTTTGGTGCGCTGTCGAAGCATTGAACCCTAGGTATGCCCCTGTGCCAACAGGGCTTGAGAGTCCACTAAGAATGGTCTTGAGAGCCAATGCATCATTATTCTTTCCTTCCCTTTGAGCTGCAAACTTTGAATTTTTCTTCATGGAAACTGATCCACCAATGGATGCCCTCCAAATACCTACTCCCATTTCCTTCAAATGTACTCTCATCTCTATTCTCCAAGTAGAATAGTTTTCCTCATCAAGGATTAGAACTTCATCATCCATTTATGTGTCCATGGATATCCTCCAAGCTTGTTAAGGCTTATAGTGAAGGCCCGCTCTGATACCAATTGTTGGACACACCGACTACACTAAGAGGGGGGGCTGAACAATGTAGCACTCCTTTTCCCAAACCTTCCCTCTTACACAAAAATCCTTAGTCAACAATCACCATGAACTCATTACTCATTGTTTTCATTTATAAATACTTAGATGTGAACACATATCAGCAACATATATCAGCAATATATCATCAACAAGTCATCACCACAAGGAACACAAAGAACACAAGATGTATGTACAATTTTCTTTTTATTACGGACTACAATCCTTGGGATTTTTTAACAATGACTGAATAGAGTACAACTCTACAAGGGAACCATCTCTATAATGCAAGACTCATATTACAGCCTCAACATCAACTGATATGAGACAACAATCCTCAACAAATATCAATCTATACCATAAACAAGTGCATCAACCATGCACCAACCTGTACCAAATAACCTATAATAAACCTGTAATCAACCTGTACCATAAAAAAGTGCATCCAACCATGTACCAAGTATATACCAATCATGTTTCACCTAATCATCAACAATGACTCTCAATATGTACCAACATCATCAACTATACACCTCATGTATGTGCCAACTCATCAACTATTTGTCTCAACCATGACTAGTTTTGGATTAGTCAACAACTCTAAGTTGAAATAATCATAACTATGTACATGTAATGAATACATATCTGAAACTTATACAAAATGTTCTTCAGTGTGTTTTATGCAATTCCTCCAGGTGTCACTACTTGGAACCTCTCAGAAAAGGAGTTATAGAATAAATGACATACCTTTCTAAATTCTGGCTTATTCTAGAGATCGACCTTGTAGAGCGTGCCCCACACAGAATATTTGTTGAATCAATATGAAACCTTTACACACCATAATAAATACTGTATTCTAACCAACACATTTGGTCTTACTGAATTTTGATCTGTTATGAAGAAGTTATGACGTTTTTACCTGAAACACCTGTTTTAGACTAGTTTCAGGACTAGCCACAAACCCTATTTTCCACGGAGTGTATCTCCAAAACTACAATGACCCACAAGCTAAATTTTTTACCACAGATAATTGTATATGTTTCCTCAATGCCATATCCATATCATGGTCTGAATCATTATATACAAACGGTTATTGTGAAAATGGTGAGATGACCTGTAAATAACATACCTTAGAAATCATCATCAAAAACATTTATCCTCCCTTGAATTTTGGACCTCTTTTCTTCACCTTCCCTCTGAAATTCGTCTTAGATATACTTTGGTTACCTAAATCACCTATAGATATTCAATATGGTCAAGTGTGATTTAAAATGAGAGAGCCTTGCCTCTTATTTATACTCTTCATCTTCTAGGTCACATAACCCATTTCTAGGTCACTTGACCTATTTTTAGGTCACTTAAACCATTTCTAGGTCACTTAACCTATTTCTAGGTCACTTAACCAATTTATAGGTCACTTAACGTATTTTCCTCATTTTTAGGGTTAACCAGTTTCAATAATTATAAACTTCTCCGTTACTTTATCATTTAAATATTCCTCCTTGACTTTCTCACCTCACTTTATCATTTAAATAATCTTCTTTGATTTTGTCACTTCACTTTATTATTTATATAATCCTTCTTGAATTTGTCACTTTAATTTATCATTTAAATAATAATTTCTTCTTTGTAAGATCTTTGACTTCTTTGACCTTTTGGGGCTTCAAGCCAACATATGAGGGTCCTCCAACTTCGTAAGGCCATCACTCTCAAACCGTTAGGAGTTATGTGACGTTCCACATACCACCAAAAATGGTATGACATGTACTATCCATATAGAATAGTATTACCTGAAAATATATCAAAACTCATACCATTATACATCAAACAAACTTGGGTCCGTTACCCAAACCTGGGTTCTCCAATTTCTCATAGCCATAACTCTCTAACCATGAGGATTTATGTGACGTTCCACATACCACTAGAAATGGTATGACAAGCACTATCCCTCTAGGATAGTTTCACTAACAAATTCATTGATATGCATCATTTTATTCCACACTCAAGCACGGGTCCTCGAACCATTCATATAGTATAACTCAACCGTAAAGCGTCTTCCCGTGAGGGCTTTCACCATAAGGGGACCACTTTGGAGTTCATCCATTTGTGCACCTTATCAACCATGATAAGACTGTAATGATCAATCTAACTATGCATCATATATCAAAGAAACCACATCGAACCATCTTCATCTTTGTATCATGTATCAATCAAAACTCATTGATCCATCTTCATCTATGCATGACATCATATGCATCATATACTTGACATCTATCTAATCTCATCAAGGAAAATACATATTACATTTGACATCAATCATCAATCAATAAATCCTTTGGCATCAATCAATCACTTGACATCAATCAATCAAACCATTGGCATCAATGACAACATGATCCAACAATCTCCCCCTTTGGCATTGATGGCAATACCAACATTGATGTCAACACTAATCATTGATGTCAACATGTAGAAAATACATGCTCTACATCAATAGTCATCAATCATATCAATATGACTATCTCACCCCATCAATCACATCAATGTGACTATCTCTCCCCCTTTGACATCAATGGCAAAGGGTCATTCTCCTCTTGGGGCTGCTCCCCTTGCTTGAACTCTCCTTGGGGTTGCTTCCCCTGTCTGAATTCCTTTGATCTTCCTCTGAATAATATCTCCCCTTTGGAACAAGGGATATCACTGTGATGTAATGCTAAAGATGCATCACTCATACTCCCTCTGTGACCATCAGTCCCCTTGGAATTATGCCTCTGTGCTCTTTCTTCAAATATAGGGCTCTTTTCTAGGTATGCATCTGATAAATATCTCCTCCTAGAATCATGGGAAAAAGAATGACTCCCCCTATGGGTATGTCTCTCCATATCTCCTCTGCAATAAGATGAACATGCAATTTCTACTACTCAACCAGATCATAGATCAACTTCTCTTTCAATGACGATCCTTGGACCTGTCCATGCATCAAACTTGTGCCATACCATACATCATGAAACAAAAGATATGTCAACAATAAAATAGAGAATCATGAACAAAATATCAACCAAGTACATCATGTACCAAAATGTGCCCACCATGCA
>JASDQU010349593.1:0-12251 GCA_032191745.1 Picea mariana
TGTCTGCCAATTTTTGGGTATTCTGGCAAATGGAAAAACGCAATGGTTTCATGTCTACTTTTTTATTTATTTATATTCTGGCAATGGAAAAATGTTTTTTTTTTATTTGCTATTCCTTTCTGCGTTGTATGGGTATTCTGGCAATGGAAAAACAATCCGATTCTCTGTCTACAATTTTTATTTGTATTCTGGAATGGAAAAACGTTTTTGTGTTTTTCTTGTCTGCATTGTTTGGTATTTTGGCAATGGAAAAACGTTTTTTTTTTTTTTTTGTTATTCCTGTCTACGTTGTATGGGTATTCTGGCAATGGAAAAATGATTTGATTCTCTGTCTGCAATTTTTATTTGTATCCTAGAATGAAAAAACGTTTTTGTGTTTTTCTTGTCTACGTTTTTCCCCTTGGTTACTACAGTAATTGCTTATTATTAATGACAAGAAAAACGTAATTCCCTTATGGCATGTTGTCATAGCAATTTGTTTATTATACAATGACAAAAAAGAAAAAGAAAATCCCCTTCTGGTGTGATGGCACAACGAATTTCTTGTTATTTATTGACAGGAAAAACGAAATCCCCTTTTGGTGTGATGGTACAACAAATTGTTTGTTATTTAATGACAGGAAAAATGAAATCCCCTTCTGGTTTGTCCATGTACATTTTTTTCCCCTTTTAAATTGAGACTGTGATTGCTGTGTAAATGCTCACGATTTTTCCATCCAAACCGTGACCGAGTTGCTATTAAATTACGCACGTTTTTTCTTTTAAAGAATGACATAGACTATTGTTTAAATGCCCACTATTTTTTCCTTTAAAATGTGAATATATTGTTGTTAAATCACCCACATCTTTTCTCTTAAAGAATGACATAGACTGTTGTTTAAATGCCCACRATTTTTTCCTTTAAAATGTGAATATATTGTTGTTAAATCACCCATGTTTTTGCTCTTAAAGAATGACATAGACTGTTGTTTAAATGCCCACATTTTTTGCCTTTAAAATGTGAAGATATTGTTGTTACATTACCCAYRTTTTTGCTTTTAAAAAAATGACCTAGACTGCTATTAAATGCCCACGATTTCGCCTTCAAAACTGGTGATCGTTTGCTGGAAATGACCACAGTTGTAATTTAAAAACGGGCTGTGTAGACCAACGTTTTCAGCTTGTTTCAGCGTGTTTTCATCACTGAGTTTACACCATGTTTTACCATTGAATCTACAGTGTATTATTCATTGAATCCAAGCGATTCCATCACTGATTACAACGTATTTTTATCTCTGAGTTTTTACTATGTATACCATTGAGTTTGTGGTTAAATGACCACGAATTTACCATAACAATTGCTACAGTTAATTGGCTTATTAATTGCAATGTTAAATGCTATATTAATTGCCTTACTAAATGCCAGAACAATTGCTACATCACTGTGAATGGTCAGTAGATTCCTACTTATTGGTTAAATGCCGCAGCGAGTTAAATGGTTAAGAGTTATGTAAATTTCCTTATTTTTGTACTATTAATCGTTATGTTAACCGTCATATAAATCACCTCGCTACTGTTATATTAATTGTTATGTTAATTAACATGATAATCGCCTTGTTAGTGCTATAATACTTGTTATGAAAATAGTCATGCAAATTACCCTGTTATTGCTCAATTAATTGATTATGTTAATCATTATGTTAAATGCCTTGTTAACTGCTGTAATAAATTGTTATGTAACATATATGTAATTACCTTGTCGATTTGCTACAACAATGTTATTAGCTGGCAGTTTCCTCCTCAATGATAATAAACAGCTAGTGTGGTTAGTTCAGTCATTATATCTAGACTAATGTTGAGGTTTAACTGTTCATAAGTGCTATAGGTAGCATTCCACTTTAAGAATGTTAATGTTGTTATTCAAGTTTATGGTTAGTTGGATTTATAGATATCACCTAATTGGTAACCCAGACTCGCTAAATTTAAGTCGAAATTCATGTTAAGTTCAGTTGGAAACTCGTTGACTAATGGGATTTAGACTAGATAATTGATTTGTAATTAACACCGGTTTAAATCATAGATATGAACCATTTAGCCTTCATTAATGGTTGGGTTGTTGACGAATTTGTTTTTATCTTGCGCTTCCTGTTGAAGGTGTTGTTGTTCATTTTAATTAATGTTTGTACTTGGTTTTGTAAACATTTAATGTGCTTGGTTTGCTCACTATAAGGGTTCTAGTTACTTTTGTAATTAATTTTGGGTGTGTGGGGTTGTTAGGATAATTTTCCTTAGCTTAGTAGGCTTGGTCTGCTTATGTCGAGCGGGATGTATACACCTCCTTGTTCCTCAGAACAGTCGCCAGACTTGAGACCTTAAATGCTCAAAATTGATGGGAACCTGGGCTTGAGCATTGCTTATGTGTCCTGGAGGTCCTAACCATTACAGGGTAGGACAGGCAAGTAGCCATTCTTATTCTTTGTCGGTTGAATGTCGTGTATTGCTTCCAGGTTCTTGATGTGCTTTTATGTTAGATCGTTATGTTTGTTGTGGCATGAGTTTCATGCATTGTGTTTGTCGTCGTGTTGCAATGTTGAGTATAATGTCATTCCTACCTTCCTACACACAAAAATAAAAAATAAAAAAATGCACTTGTTATGTGAGGTTGTTGTCGTAATGGGAAGGCTCATTACAGCAGCACTGGGCTATTTGAGGAAATCTTGGGTTGTTGAGGAAATTCAGGGAAATATCTCCCTCATCTCTGCAGTTGGTTGGATTCGAATTTGAGGTCAAGTTTGTATCTTAGGGAATATCCACAATTGATGGAGAAGGATCCTCAACCTATCCCAAGAATCTCTAAGTTGGTTGGATCTCTCCAAGCTTATATAAAGAGGCCTTCTCATGGTGAAATACATGGAGTTTTAGAGAGACCAAATTCATGATTTAATGAGAAGTGGTATTGAAGACATTGAAGGCATCAAAATTATGATCTCATAAGGGAGATAATCAGTGAAGCATAGTCATTTTGTTTGTGGATCATTGGAGCAAGGGGTTGGACAAGGAGAGCTTGGTGAGGCTGCTACAACTTCATAAAAGGTCTGTAATTATTGCTATCAAGTTCTCATTAATACATGGGCTTGGTCTGTTTCTTTCAAGGTTGTGTATGCCTACATGAACTTGTCTTTGATAGATAGATCTAGTTTTGAATTAATCATGGTAGAATAGGAAGTTGTTTTGTCTTTGTTTTTATTGGATTGCGGGACTTGTTGAAGAGCTTGGGGATCAAGGATCAACTTGGACTAGGTAAGGAAAAACATTGTAAAAAGGTACATCTTATTGCTTTTCTTTATTTGATTGACTTAGCTAGGTTTAAAAGGATGTCAATGACCAAAGTTATCACCTTTCTATCTCGATCTTAGAGATTTAGGGTTCAATAGGAAATCCACTTGTCCGCAGGGGGATTTTCCTGTAACAATACCTTCATCTTCATAGATATTAAGCTGAAATCTACTATGACATATTTCAATCTTTGACAAGGAACAACAAAAGACAATGTCCTCATAATTTGAAGAATTCCAAACCCAAGTGGTGTTACATCTATGAGGGGGAAAACCATTCGATGCAAGAATGTAGGTTGGATGGGTGTAATAAGTCTAAACTTCATACTCTATATCACACTCAATTGACTGAAAAAAATGATGACCAAGGGGATACCAATTTATACCAAGCTCAGGGAATCGGTGGTTATCAAGGAAAGGGAGGTTTCAAAGTAGGTAGATTTGGAAGAGACTGAGGGTTTGGTCGAGGATGATATTACTACTTCATTTTATAGAAATCAAACCATATTATCTTTGATTTTCCCATTAAATATAGGATTGGCCTATAATGTTTTAATATATGTGGAGTGGGAGATCACTCACATGAATACTATCCAAAATTTTTATAGAAAGTACCAAAAAAAAGAACTATAAATATTTTACACATTGTACCAAAAAAGTAAATACTCAATTCAAAGAATCTACATGTCATTACAAGGTCAGCGGAAGAGAAAATTACATGCAAAGAGAATCTTCGATTTGAAAATTGGGAAACAAAAGCGCCTATTTGGACCTAGACCTAGAGGAGCAACTGATGCGGGAAGAACTCAATTTTTTCAAGCATATTGATCATGGAAAATCCATTGGAAGTACATTCGAAGTGGGTGAAGGAAGTAGAACATGTCATTCACTAAATATGTTGTATTACACAAATTCCTTCATCTTTTAAAAGAAAAATAGTTGATCGGTTGACTCATTGAATTACTCAACATCATAAGGGAATATAAGGAAGACTAATGACCTTATAAAATCATTATACAACTGTTGCAATATAAATATATCAATTATTATGACCGCCAAGTTGATCTTTAAATAAGTGGACACATGGTCAGGTAGGTCGTGATTGATTTTAGATCACAAGTTAATATCTTCCTTGATACACATGGATAAAACTTGGAAGAGTTGTGTTTTCACCTATGATGAACTATATAAATTTGGAAGATCAAATATTCATCGATCCAATCGAAACTTTTAGAAATGTAAAAATGAATATAATGGGAATTCCGAGTTTGATTGAATTTGAAGTGATCGACTTGGTTGAGGGAATCCCTACATATTCCCCATTAGTTGGTCTACCTTTGGGATTAAATATGAAGGCCACTATCTCTCGAGAGAGAGATAGGATCAAACTCAAGGGAAGTGGTAGGAATATTATGATACCTCTCAAGACAAAATAAGGAATACCATGGGTTGAAACATGGGATGAAGATCAAGAGTCCCGATGGTTATATCAGATCATGAATGAAGAAAGAGAAAATATTAAATTGAATGCACAAGGTGGAATTTTAGTAGGTTCACCCTTTTGCATTGCTCAAAATTTGGATACATAATTATATAATTGGAAAGTGGAGAATTAAGATTCAAATGAAAAGAGGTGGTGGTCGATGGAATGAATACCTATTAAAAGACCATGCACATGCATCTCCATCAAATCATTACCCATTTTTTATGAAAAAAATATAAAGAACATAACAACTCTCATTTCGACTGAATTCGATTTGGGTCCACCACTTTGGTTCATTGAAATAATTTTTTTGTTAGCTCACACCGACAAAGTTGAAAAAGAAGTGGGGGAACATGGTCGAGTACAAAGTATTTACTAATATTTAACTATCCAAGCTACACGTTGGTGGGAGATTCATACTCCTCACCTACAAACATGGAAAAATTCCACGACATATTTTGTAGAGTGATTTGGAGGCAAGGAATTATCATCAAAGGCTGACATACCAATATTCAAACATGTTTTTGACCTAGTGGACCACATTCATCAATGTGAAAAGGAATGAAGGAGAGTGGGCTATAGTGATGAAAAATATATGGCCACATATGTTTCCTAGCACACTAGATGATATACTCGATAAATGGTACAATATGGAATAATCATGCGGTCATGTATTCAATAGGGATGTAATAAAAGAAAATTTCATTAAAGATTTGGAGTTCAAACTCAAAGAGGAACAATTAATAGAAGCATCTCTTGAGATAAAACAATTTATTGAAAAATGAAATCCTAACCAAGTGGAAAAGAGGGGAAAGGGTAAATTTGAGATGGGGTCAACATCAAAGTGCTTATTTGTTAGACATGGAAAACATAATTTTTCCTGGTCAAAGTTTCATATGGAAGAAATACCACCTTGAAGTAACTAATTATGTGAAAACAATTTCAAAAGAATCCAAAGAAGAAAAGGAAGATCCAGATAAGCCCAACTTCCTGTCAATTTGTAATGAATTCATAGAAGGTGAACACCTCTTGTATGAGTGTAAACCAACAAAATGGATGAACGTAGAACTAAAAGAAAAATGATTTGACATATCAACGAACAAATGACCAAAAATGGATCGAATAGGAGATTATTGCACCGACAAGAAAACAACAGCTCGATAGTGGAATTACTTTGATAATATCAATATGTCTTTGCTCATGATTGGAAATATCTCAAATGACTTGTGGAGATATGGGGGAGATGAAAACAGACCTTATCCAAGGGTCAAAGCTAACCAAGAAATGACCATACATATTATCCCATAAGTATAAACCACCATGCGAAAATAAATTGAGGAGATATTAGCATCTAACACCATTTATCCAATTGATAAATCAGAATGGGAAGTTCCTATGGTCGTGCAACCAAAAAAGAACAACCCCAAAAATCTAAGGATATCTGTCGACGCCTAGGGACTAGACAAAATAACCATAATCAATCCATTCGCGACATAGTTGGTCGATGATATAACCAATAAATTCATGAGACATTAATGTTACTCTTTTACAGATGGATTTTTTGGATATAATCAAATACCAATTTATAAACTGGACCAAGAAAATTAAAATTTTGTTTTTAAATTTGACTCCTTTTCATACAAATTAATTCGTTTTAAACTCAAGAATTCACCTACAGTATTCTTCAGAATTGTGGTCAAATCATTCTAGGAATATATTTACAATATTATGGCTATCAATTTTGATTAATAGACAATTTAGAACTTGCTCAAGGACCATATTCAGTGGTTAAGGATGATGCTAGAGATATGTCAGCAAATCCATTTGTATTTAAATATAAAAAAATGCATCTTTTCCACTCTAATTGGAATACTTCTTGGTCATATCATATGCAAATACGGTATTAATGTTGACATGGAAAAAATTAAATTAATCCCCAATCTGAATCCACCAGAGAAGAAAATAAAAATATTTTTTAGTGACACATGATACTATCAAAAATTCATACAACACTACACTGACATGACTTTTCCAATCGACAAGATCTTCCATAAAGATGTCAAATTTGTATGTGTTAAAGAGTGTAATCAATATTTCAAACTTCTAAAATAGAAATAAGTAGAGGCATCTTTATTGTGATTCCTTGATAGATTAAGAAATTTTCATGTACATGTTGATTCATCCAAGTTCATTTTTAAATTAGTATTATCAGAACCATATGACGATATGATTGACCATATAAATGCATATTCCATGAAGAGAACAACTACTTGACAACATAAAGAAAAGGTTAATCTATGATTTTTTCTCTTTAGAAATTCATACATTATTTGTTGGAAAATCCCTTCACATTTTCACTTATCATGAGGCCTTAAAATAATTGGTGAATAAACCAATACACTTGAGAAGAATATGTCGATGGATAATATTATTTAAATTTTTACATGTTATCATCTGACTAGCTAAAAAGAACATCAGCCAAGACCACCTATCTCGACTATAAACGGGAGAATAATCTATGATGATAGAAGACAACTTACCTGATGGTGACCTATTTCAGATTGAGGCCAACCCTAAGGATTTATAATACATGTTTCAATTTTTGGAGGATGGGAGGGATCATGAAGTTATTCTTGAAAATAAAAAGAAGGTTCCAACATTAAAAGAAGCCCCATTCACTCTCATGAATGGATACTTGTATAAAATTTGACCTGATGATTTGTTAAGGAGATCTGCTTTGGAACATGAAAGATAAACAATAAGGGAAAAAGATCAAATTGGCCCCATAGGAGGTCATTATAAATATAAAACGATATCATAGGTCAATATAAATATGACACAATACCATGAAATATTCTTTAGGAAGACCTTGGTTGGCTGAATTTACATAAGGATTGTTGGTCAAAGGTGAAAAAATGTGAAATTTGTCAATGGATGGGTCAACCCCTATGGAAAAATGAGATTCCATTACAATTGATAAACCTTACCCTTAACCATTATTAGCAATCAAGAAACCCACTTTGTTAATGGGATGATCCAAATATTGTCGAAGAAATTTAAGATCGGTCATAGAAAGACGTCATCCTATCATACGCAAGTTAATGGTGTAGTCAAATCCTTCAATAAGACCCTTCACAAAGGAATAAAAATAATTTGTGGAATCGAAAAAGATGACTGGAATGATAAGGTTCTCATAGTACTTTTGGCTTATAGGACTGCGTATAAAAGATCAACGAAATACACTCCCTTTAAACAACTATATTGCTAGGAAGATGTAGTTCCACTACATTTGTGGACCAATGAAGGTAGGGTAGCATCTGTGCTCAGATATGATTTAGATAGAGATGAAAATAATTTCTTCATTAATTGCACCAATTGGAAGAAGAAATAATGATTTTTCTTCACCACCAACAGGTCAAAAAATACAGCAAAAAGCATGGCATGACCGACATCTAAAAAGGAAAGACATTAAAATAGGAGATTTGGTACTAATGTATGTTTTTCAAGTCATAGGAAAACCTCTGAATATCGAAACTTCCTAGTTGGGGCCATACATCATTGAATATATTCGATCAATCATTTCAGTTCAATTAAGAACACTAAAAGGGAAACCATTTAAAAATGTGTTCAATGGGGCTTGCATAGGAAAGTATAATAACTAACAACCATGATGCATGTTGGTGAAAACCTTATTGGAGGTGCCAACACCAAATCCAAAAGACATATCAGCCAACTTGACTGGAGATATTTGAGGAGTTCAAAAGACAAACACATACCCAGTTTCCAATCCCTACGACAATCCTTGAGGAGGATCCACCAATTATAATGCCTCTTATAGATGAAGAGATGGAAGAAGAAAAGGAGGTTAAACTCTACACCACTTCATTTGTGGATAAATTAGAAAATCGAGCAGGCTCCCCTTTCAAGAGAACCTCGATAAAAAGGAAACAAGCAGTAATGGAGGAACCTCAAAGAATCGAAACAACTTCAAAACCACTCAACATTGATTAGAACAGATTATTTTAGAGCGAATGGCCCATTGATTTTGAGAATCTAGAATTGAAGGAAAACTTTGACAAGATTTCCTAGAGAATACTCAAGCAAGTCAATCGAAAGGGAAAAATAACTTGTCGGGAGTCGACCAAGATTAGAAAAATTCTACAATCAAGTGTGGGACCTGTATACAATTCAAGGAAATGACCCAAATCAAAGAGAGTCGTGATAGAGAGTGAAAAAAAAGGCATCCATGAAAAGGAATATATATACAAG
Source organism: Picea mariana (assembly GCA_032191745.1). Lineage (NCBI taxonomy): Eukaryota > Viridiplantae > Streptophyta > Pinopsida > Pinales > Pinaceae > Picea > Picea mariana. The sequence goes on from JASDQU010349593.1 coordinate 9,067, forward strand.
GAAACATAAGAAGCAAAGTTTCAAGGAGCAGTAGCAAACAAGTATTGGCCAAAGTCATTCTTCTGTTACTGGTCGACCAAGAATGACTTGCACGACCCAACCCTTGATTATTGTCCCAAAGAGACAAAGAAAATGGTGAACTCACATAGAAATCACCACTTGTCCATCCTACCAACATCAGCCGACACAACAGAGAAAGAAAAAGAAGTCCACATTTCAAGTCTCTTCTGAAGAAACATTATCAGACTAGGCCAGCGAAGAAGAAGATGAACACTTGACTCATGTTGATGGGAAAGAATGAGAATAGTCGACCCATCCCGTTGAGTCGACCCACATTGACCAGGAAGAGTAGGAATAAGTGAATTGAGAAGGCGAAGGATAAATTCATAGATGATTTTAGGCTTTAAATTTCACAAATGGGTTAATTTTCCGTGGTTTTTCTCAAAAATATATTCGCTAATTTTTTCACTTTTTTTAAAAAACAATTCACCCAAATTCCAAATTCCATATAATAAAATTATTTTACTTTAAAAATCACCAAAACATTATAGAAACTATATGAAATGCTTAGAAATTTGAATATTTTTACAAAAGTATCCCCAAACATTTTTCATTTTGCATTTTAAGTACTAACAAGATTAGCCCATGTTTCTACATTTTAATATAAATTTCCATCCTTCAAATTATTCCTAGAGAAATCCATGATTTGTACATGGAACAAAGCAAAAAACCTATCCAAAATAATAAAAACATATAGGAGCAGAATCATCTACCTAATCAATCGATCCAACAAACAGAGCCAGTACAATTGTTCTCGACTGAACCGGTTGTTACTCAATAAACCAACCAAGTAGTGACCGACAAACACCAAATGTAACAAATAGATAATGTGCAACAAAAAGTTATTGGTGCACAAGTCACAATCCAAATGAATAGGGGCCGATGGACAAGTTGAACCCTCTAACAAAGCTGTCAATAGGACAAAAATAAAATATAGAAGGACCAAGCACAATTACACCAAGATTACCACCCACATCAACCACTTAACAAGACGCCCAAGAGGACTCCTGAACCATCACAATTGCCATTGGGGTAAAAGAAGAACAAAAATAAGAAGATGATATACAATAAATAAACGACTTCTTCTGTCACCACTTTAACAACTTTTAGGCCTGTGGGAGAATTTTCAGCCCATAGAGATGATTTTCAACCCACCACTTCAAGAAACTAAAATTTAAATCTATACAATGAAGTTAAGTATTAATCTCAAGATGGAAAGAAGCAATGAAGGATGGAGACTGGATAATAGCAAGAAAATACATAGAATATGATATATGGAAAAGTTTAATAGACTTGGAACGAGAAAAACTAAATATAGAAACATCCAGTGAAGAAGTCGAAAGACTAGACTTCATAAAGAAACTAGTTGAACAACCAATCGAGTTGAACCTACATGTTCAACAAGAAAACTAAGGATGGAGGGAGGATATTAATAAGGTCAAGAAGGAACATATACAAATTGATGAATAAAACCACCAAGTTATGATTAATAAGACTTCAATCCTACTAGAATTAGAATATGAAAAAATTAAAGAAATATGAGAGAGGCTTAGTCATATTACATCTATACACGACATATGGCCTTTAGGGACATCCAATCCCTCCAACGACCTCTAAAATATATATGTGTACATTCATATAACTTCATACGTCCTTAAGGGACACCCAACCCCCAAAACATCCTCTAAACGCTATGTGTGGCACAATCAAACAACTAGATCATTGTTTAAATTTGTAGAAGAGTGGATTTCATTAATCAATTGGATAATTATTTATGATGGAAAATCGCCACATCTTTCCCACAACATCCAATGGCTTCAAAATAGAAAAAAAACGATATATGAGGAACACAACACTTGAAAGATTGGACATAAAATCCAGTGGCTTCAAAATAGGAAAATTTTTGTATATGAGGAACAAAACACTTAAAAGATTGGACATGAATGGAAACTAGAACAGGAAGGAACTCTTTCCCATAGCTATTACAATGTTACAAATTTCTAGTGGAAAATGTTTCTAAGTGAAATTAACATAATCGTCATCTAAGATTTCTCATTATAACAAGAATGGAACTAATAACATCAATTATGGAACTAATAACATCAATTAACTATAAATAAAGATAAATAGTTTCACACACAACTCTACATCACAATGGTGAAGACATCACAAAGAAAATCAAGGCACAATGGACACCATGTTTACTTTGAAAACGGAAATCGAAAATCGAAAAACCAGCTTCATATAGTTTTTAAGTTTTCATTTCGATAATCTCTGGTTACAATGTTATCATGGTTTTCTATCATCGTCTCTTCTCCTTGGCCAAAAGATACATTGAAAATTAAAATTCAAAAAGATATACTGAGAGATGAAGTAATGGGAACACCAAAAAAAAACACAATCTTTCATTTTCCAATCCCCACTTTCTTTTTTCCTTTATAATTTTTCTTTTTCATTTTTTTTTTTTTCCTCTTCTCTTATTCACTTTTTCATTAAAATTAGTTTTTCATAATTTGTCTCAACTTCTTTACTTTCCTAACTAGATTGAATTGAATCTTACACCCATTTGCTTCCTGGGATCCATTTAGGATCATTTCCTTTCAAAATCAATACCTTACCTTAAAAATAATGACAATGACAATAATTAAATTACAATCTCCGGTCCATGAATTGGAAGGCATGTTAGTGCTTTCTCATCATGTAGCTTCATCAGTTGCCTTCTTTTCATATGTGCATCCCTGGCCATCCTCTTCTGGTTATATACTGTATATCTCTTATTTCTTGTCCGTGTCTGTTTTCTACTGTCTAGATAGTATCGTATTCATACTGTCTAATTCTACGTCTCGGAGTTGCTCCTTTTAACAATTGGATTCAAGGATTATTAATCTAGTTAAACTGGACATGAACCTCCACTGGAAGACCCGTAGTTTTTACACTGAGATGGCCCCGGTGGAGGTACGGAACCCTTTGGAAGCGATTCGAACAACCCATTCTTCATCTCAATATTGTTATTATTTTCCACTTGATCTCCCTCAAATATGAATTTCAATTTCAGCGGCCTGCTAGCTGAACCTTCACTAACCATCGTGACCACCATAATCAGGGCAATCAATATTACCAGTCGC
>JASDQU010349594.1:0-12301 GCA_032191745.1 Picea mariana
AACCTACTTTTTTCTTACCTTAGAGCAAAAGCTCTCAGGCCAGCCAACCCTCCAATCACTGACTTGTCAGCGTCAATCTTGGTACAAGTTATTCCTCTAAGGGTAACACCTTACGAGCGTCAAATAGTCTTTCAAGCATCTATAGAAGCAAATGATGCTACTTCGTTCAGGAGTCCTCATCCTCCTATTTTGGATACTACCACAGGGGGTATGTTGCCTCCTAACCAATCTTTGAGAGTCTGAACCATAGTGGTCTCAATCCCCTCTACCTCAGGTAGTGGTTTGATACCATCATCGATGATGACCACTACTCCATTTACACAGAGTGCGACGGTCCCTCCATTTTCATATGGGATGCCTGCCTTTGATTCGAACTCCATCCTTACCTACTCCACCCTACAAACCATGGGTCTAGGTGAAGGGAGCTCAAATTCTCCCATGCAAGGGTCTAATGGGAGCACTTTAGTCCCTTTCAATGTTGTCCCTTACAGTGGGGGTCATATACCTCCTTTGTCCCCCTCGCTCGGTGGTGCTTTCCAACAACCCATCGGGCTGAATGATAACTACATCTTGTTTGGAGCAGGCATTTTAGGACCTTCATATTAAACTATGTCAGTGGGATCCATTTTGTTCTCTTTGTTCAACATGTTTGGTAATAAGTATTTTTCTTCGATTGTCGTCTCACTCGAGGGCAACCTTGGTTTTGGACAATAGAATCCTATGAAGGGTACTATTACTACACAGGGGGAAAGTACAAGAGTTTTCTCCTCACAAGGACTTTGGAACCCTTGGTAGGGATCAGTTCCATTACAAGGTATGTCAGTCAGGGGCAACCCTTTCCATGTTCAATGGAAGCCCCAAGCAAGGCTCAATACCTATGCTCGCAGGATCGGCTGAGGGAATCCCCTTCCAAAATATTCAGAACACAACGCAGGGAGAAATCCTCGCCCAACCCATGTTTTCCAATTATGGGAATCAACCGATGATATCCTAGCAAACACATTTTCCATATCTTGGTCAAGGACACGGTGTCTACCTGAACCCTGGCCAACAACCCAACTTTTCCTAGCAACCTGGTGCCAGTCAAACTCCAGGTCCCCTTTTTCCTGTACATAGTACCCAACCCAAAATACAATTTCTAGAAATGCTACATCTGCCAAACTTGTCAAGGTTTCTTAACGACCTGATTTTTCATGATCCACGTTGGCCCCCCATGCCGACTAATTTTCCCTCAGATATTCCAAAATTCAAAGGAAATCCTGGTGAAGACCCGAGTGATCACATGACAACTTTACACTTTTGGTGCTTGTCAAACTCACTGCAAGATGACTCCATACGATTGTGCATGTTTCAACGCACTCTTATCAAGGGTGCCGTGAAATGGTATATTGAGCTCGATCGCTCAAGGTATTCTTACTTTAGCGACTTGGTGATGGCCTTACTAAACCATTTCCAACTACCCGTGAGATACAATGCTGACACATATTTGATGGCCAACTTTGAGCAGACTAAGGACGATCATATCTTAGATCACATATAAGAATGGAGGCATTGAAAGAGCTTGATTAAGGTACATGTCCCACCATCTTTCTTGTTGGAGTGGTTCCTGAAGTCTTTGGTACCAGTTTTATCCAAGGATGTTGTAACTTTGGGAGTGTTTTCATAGGAGGAGGTGATAACGAGAGTGCAATAGCTCGAACTGATTTACTGTTAGTCTTCCTTACTCTATGATATCTTTCCATATGCACCACATTCCATCCTCAACAAGGCCAAACAAAATTCTCGACAACATGCTGATGGTATAGTTGGTTCAACACAAGGAAAGTCCATTGATCTATTGTCAAATCAATTTCAACAATTGTTGATACAATAGACAACAGCCAACCATACCTCTGATTCGACTTTTTCCCCTACCCAAACGTCGGACGTACACAGTGTGCATTCTACGAACCCGAAGGCCAACCAACAACTTGAAGGAAATAAAAAAAAATGAAGCAAGAAGGGTAAAGGGGATAAGAAGGCCAATAACAATGTTGGTAGGGGCAACACAGAAAAGAGAAAGTTGAAGTATCTGTGTAACCTTTACAAGGAAGACCACTCGACTTACCTGTGCCCTCGACTTGCGGAGGCCCAGAAGCTATTGGCACAACAACAGACTGTTGTGATGAAGAACCCATTTCCACATGGGAAAAATATGGATCAAGCCTTAGCATCTTTGAGCATGGAAGGGGGTAGTCAGGGACCCCCCACATCTATTGGTAACACTTCGGCCACAAATTTTTATATGGTAAAAGGTAACTCTCATACCAGGACCCAAGACTATAGAATGTTGAAATATGTCGATAAGGGTAAAGAAGCCACAAACCCACCAGCTCCTCTCCAGATCGAGAAGACGATGGGTGAAACAATGACACGCATCCCCAAATGTGCGTTCAAGAAATCTTCTCATAATATGAATGCGAGGGTTTCCTAGAACTACTCTGTATTAGAAGATTTGGCACAAATCCCTTGCGTGATTTACTCTTTGTAAGTCCTCCATAGTTTCCCTTCATAGGGAAAGGATCCATTATCTACCTCAGGATTTGCAGAGACTTTTAATCTAGGAGCGATCATTCTCGATCCAACGGACTTGAAACCTCATCTCCCTTACCACGTTGCATTTCAGATAGTAGTGGCTTACACCACAAAATATTTTACTCAAAATACCTTCCATACGGTGGTTGATGAGGGTGCCTTGACTTGCGTGATGTCATTGATGTGTTGGAAGGCCATTGGCCAACCCATTTTCTCTCCATCACCTACTTTTATTACTGCTTTCAATGGTCATTCTTTCAAACCACATGGAATCATCCCTTTTTTCCCTGTGTAGTTAGTAGAGAAGACTATGTGCATCGAAGTTGAATTGGTCGATGCACCTCTTGTCTACAACCTTTTGTTAGGAAGGAGTTGGACCTATGCAATGCATGCGGTGGTTTCCACAGTTTTTTGGGTCTTGTTGTTTCCACACAAGGGCCGAATCATAACCATTGACCAATTGTCCTTCTTCCATCCTGACCCTTCATCAGGAGAATCCACGGTCTCGATGATTGATAACCATTAGCCCGACACCGTCAACATAGGGGTTGGTTTGTGTCCATCATTGATGGGTACTTTTGATTACCCGCCTCCTTCGGGCGATGTCAATCTTATATCAGTTTTCCTCGACCAGCCTAGGGCCGAAATATTTCAAATTTTGTTGTTCTAAATGAATTACTTTCATGATACTTGGAATCTTCCTTCCCATCAGCCTCAATGGAAAGGAAAGGGAATTCTGGCATGGCCATGCCCTTTTCTGCAACAAAATTTGTGGGCAACATTGTCCAACAAGATTCGATCGACCCCGTTATGACTCTCGCACAATAGTTAGTTCTACTTCTCGATCCTATTTGGGCTCAAGGTTCCCTTGCCACTACAGATTATTTAGACCTAGTCTTTCCTTTAGATGAGGCAATTCTTAAGGAATTGACTGGTTGAGATGGACCCTGGTATGATCTCCATCATAGATCTTATTTTCTCTCGGAGTTAAGAAGAATAGAGGTAGGTGAATTTGTGTTGACTATGTCTAGAGATAGGTCTTGTACTATTAATCCTCTAGCTACGCACGCAGTTTACACCAAGGGTAATATGGAGAGTATCATTGAAACAATCCCTACAAATATCTCCAGAACCCCTGGTGTCATGGAGAATTTTTTCGTCGGAGCAGACTGCTCCCCCAAAGATATTCGAATTTATACAAAATTATTTAAATAATTCCGTGACGTTTTTGCCTGGTCTTATGAGGAAATTCTAGGCATTGATCCAAGAATCATCGAACATGAGATAACGACTTGCCATGATGCCATGTCAGTTTGACAGAAGATTCATCTGGTGAATCCTCATAAAGCGACAACAATTAAGGCTAAAGTAGAGAAATTACTTAAAGTCGGTTTCATCTACCTCGTACAGTTGATGGAATGGGTGTCAATTCCCATTCTGGTTAACAAAAAACAGGGTACGATTTGTGTGCACATGGACTTCCGTGAATTGAACAAGGCATGTCTGAAAGATAATTTTTCCACCCCATTCATCGATCAGATTGTCGATGAATGTGTAGGTTGTGAGGTATTTTCATTCATGGATGGTTTTTTGGGATACAACCAGATTCAGATCAAACCCGAAGACCATCATATAACAACTTTTATCTGTCCTTGGGGCACATTTTATTATCGTAATATGCCTTTTTTCCTGAAGAATGTTGGAGCCACTTTTAAGAATGTCTTTTTCTTTCCACGACCTTAGACATATAATTGAGTCTTATCTTGATGATCTAGCATCTTTCTCTCATAAGAGATTTGATCATCCCACACACCTCCGACTAATCTTCGAACGATGTCACTACTATTGGATTTGCTTGAATCCTAACAAGTGTACTTTCTGCATGATGCTGGGTCGTCTCATACGTTTCATAGTTTTGAAAATAGGGATCATGGTCGATCCTCTTAAGTTTGAGTCGATAATTCAGTTTCCTTCCTTGTGCACAGTATCCCAGCTTCATAGCTTACAGGGGAAAGTGAACTTTATTTGGTGTTTTGTCGCAAAATATGTTGAAATCACAAAAGGGCTCATGTGTTTATTGACAAAGGGAGTCTCTTTCTATTGGGATGAAGCTACTCAACATTCTTTTGAAGCATTGAAATATGCCCTTACATTTTCCCCTCTGCTCCGGCCTCCCGATTATAACAGATATTTTTTGTTGTACTTGGTCATTGCAGAGTCAACCATCAACATGGTCTTGGTTCAAGAGGATGATTTTCTCAAGGATCATGTTATTTATTACCTCAGCCAAGGTTTGATTGGGCCTAAACTGAACTATTCCCATGTTGAGAAGATTGCTTTGGAAGCAGTGCATGTTGTCCAATGGTTCTATCATTATATTCTGCTTCGCAATACCACTGTCATTTCTGTTGTGAATCCCTTTAAATATGTGTTGATATGATGGGTCATTGCTGGAAAGATCAGTATATGGATTGTAATCCTCCAGGAATTTGACTAGGATTTTGTTTCCGCAAAATCCAAAAAGTAATTTGTCTTTGCAAAACTTATTTCAGAACTTCTGGTCAAATAAAGTGATGTTACGACCAAAGAATTGCCTATCAAAGGAGATATTTTTATGATCGCATCTTCAAACCCATGGTATGGAGATATACTAGTCTATCTCCATACTTTGAATTTCCTTTATTGTTCTTCCCGCAACGAGGGTTGGTGAATTCGCCATCAGGAACGAAACTATCTCATAGTTGATGACATTTTGTATTGTCGAGGCATAGATTGCATTCTTCATCGGTTCCTTATACACGAGGAAGTAGAACTCATTCTTAACGACTACCACACTAGAGCATGTGGTGATCATTTTTCTTGGTTGGAAACATCCCAAAAGATTCTACGAGTTGGTTAATTTTGGCCTACGTTAATCAAATATTGCATTGAGTTGGTCAAGAAGTGCCACCCGTGTTAGATCTTCTCTCAGAAGATGAGGGCACATGCTACTCCCATGTTTCTCATCATTGTTGTTGGTCCCTTCACTAAGTGGGGGATTGATTTTACTACATGACACCCAACTTCATCCAGGGGGCATCTTTATATAATCGTAGCGGTATACTACTTCACAAAGTAGGTCGAGACTATGCCAATGTTTAACAATGATGGAGAAACATCAACTCTCTTCATTTTTAACCAGATAGTAGCAAGGTTCATCATCCAGAAGGATATTTTCACTGACCATGGAAGTCACATCCAGAACAAAATGATGTCTGAGTTAACATCAAAGCTTGGGCTAAGGCAAGAAAATTCATCACCCTACTACCCACAAGCGAATGGTCAGGTGGAAGCTATGAATAAGTCCCTCAAGACTATTCTTCAACGAACGATCAATTCTGCCAAGTCAAATTGGAATTTTATGTTGTACTCAACATTATGGGCCTACCGAATGTCTGTAAAGACTGTTTCTCACCTTTTCAACTCATATACGGGCTGGAAGAAGTCTTGTCTATTGAGTGCCAGATCTCGTCTTTAAGGTTAGCAGTAAAGTTATTTCCAGATAGTTCACCGCTTGAAGAATGCCTATTATATCTCGAGAAGATTGATGAGAAATGCCATGATGCAGCCATGGCCAATGAGGCTCACAAGCAATGATTCAAGTGTCAATATGATCAGTTCATTCATCCTCTTATTTTCTCTAAAGGAAATCTTTTCCTGGTCTATGACCAAGACAAGGATCCCCTGGGGGTAGGCAAGTTCAAACCCATGTGGTTCATAAATTTCATTGTGAAAGAAGTCTTAAAGAAGGGTGCTTATTGTCTCATTGAATTTGAGGGAAATGCCTTGGCAGAGCCTAGAAATGGGCTCTATCTCAAGAAGTATTAATATTAGTTTGGTCGCCTAGGTGACTTCTTGTACATATGTATAGTTCTTATACAATTTTTTGTCTTTTTGTTTTATGGACGTGTCATTATTTATGTCATATTTTTCATTGTGGGAGATGTCAAGTGAATCGAAGGTGTTCATTGGGTTCAAGGATAGTGCTAGCCGACACACTCGGAGGCTTTATTTTGTAGCTTGGGTGATTTTCACACCTGAAGGCCAATTTCTATCTTCCATAGGTATCTGTCTAGGTGACGCCACAAACAATGTCGTCAAGTACAGTGCAGTGATAGAGTCGCTTTGTGACACTTTTCACATGGCATTTCTCAATTCCGAGTCTACTTAGATGCTCAGTTGGTTGTGTCCCAGTTAAATGGAGTTTAGCATTTTTATGATCCTACTTTACACCAACATTTACTTAGTGTACATCTCTTAGAATGTTACTTTGATTACATTACATATATCCATGTTCCTAGGAGATTAAATCAATTGACAGATACTTTAGCTAATCAAGTATTAGATTGGCATGTTTCACACACATAAAAAGAAGCATGCACATACACATGTACACACATTTGTAAAAAAATGTGATCCATAATACATAAATATGTAAATATATATATGTGTGTGTGTGTCAAAAAGTGTCAGATTACATAGGTGGGCATGAATGCCTCAAAAATAAGATCCGGTATACATCACAGGTCTCATGTCCTCAAAAACATACAAAATGTGCTCTCGGCACATAATAAGTCCATCCTATCTAATCTCAGGGCCTATTGGCCCTTCCATAGTGAACAATGACATTAGCCAAATGCAGGAAAAGTTGGACCCAATTTTGTGGCACCCCAACTACATGAGGCTGCATGGATGGCGAGAGATCCTCGATCTTGGCCATGGGAACTGTACAAGTGAGCGTGGTGAGGTTCCTCTCCACTTGCCTCAAAAATATCTCAACCTCTCCGACTGGAGGTCCCCCTGCGACTGTTGGTCCACCGGCTGCTGTTGGTCCTACCTCTAGTCAAGGAGATCATTGATTCCTCGCGAAGTCTATCGGGCGCACTGGTCCCACATTTGTACATAACAGATACATAGATTTCAGTACTCTGATGCATATAAAAATGATATATATAAAATAAATTAAAAGTTAAATAAATTTAAAAAAATGTACCTAGCTCTCCTTTCTCCTCTCCGAGAGGTACGGGCATGTCTAGATCTCTGGAGAATTTGATTCTAGCATAGGTGTAGTCCTCTATGGCTAGAATTTGTCATTCCCACTAGTCGAAGAATTTGTTGTCGAAGGCCTCTATGGTCCTTCCTCTCCCCTGTATAGGTAGCAATGCTACACATATGCATACCACTGGGAATGAGGCCACATGACCCCGTACAGTCTCTCTGGGACTCAGACTAGGTACCCTCTTGAAGAAAAATGAGCATAGAATGGTGCCAAACCCGAATTTCTTGTTGCTAACCTCTTGGTAATATGTCGGTTGCCTCTTCATGCAAGTGAGAATGGGCATGCTCCAGTCGTAAATATGTGCCTCCAGGCACTAAATTTCACAATCCATGTGCGCCCGAGAGGCCTAGTGTAGGGTCACAGATCCAGTGATCCGCCCAACAAGTAATAGGATCACCTTCAGCGACAAGTTGGTGATATTGTTGATGGGCACTTGAGAACCTACTTTCTCAGTGTCGGCCTCGCAATTCATCCTGATGTAGTCTTCAATGTTGAAAGGCCCAAGGGTAAAAGTGTGTAGATTAATTGGCTCCCCTCTCCTCGAGAGGCCAGTCAATAAGTATATTTCCTCAGTTGTTGGAGTCAATGACTGCCCCTCTATCATAAACACCTTTACATTTGGATGCTAGTAATTCACCAGAGTATTTAGTAACTTGGGTTGTGCCCTCATAAATGGACACGGGAAGAAATTACATAAACCACATTGCTTCAATGCAACAATGGTAGCAGGGTCCTCATAAACCAAGATATCAATCTCCTCATTTTCCCTCTCCCTCCAGTGGACATACATCTTGTTCCATGACAGTTCAAAGGGGAGTTAGCTCTTGCATTTTTATTTTTTCCATGCTTTTGAGGGTGTACACAGGATGTTTTGGTCACAATATCGTATGTACCTAGGCATACTATTTTCTTCCTGAGTACATACATGGGTTGTCCTTGGACAACCCGCGTACACGTAGGGATGCCCATTTTTAGGAGAGCGCACCCCCCAAAAAACAAAAAATAATGCATAAAAGGAAGAATGGAAATGTAGGAGGGATGAGTTTGTACTTACTTGGTCCGAGCGAAAGTTCATTTCATCCTCTGAAGCTTCTTGAATCAACTTATTTAGAAAAGGGGTACTTTTTACCTTTTGGTTAATTTTCAAATTGCAATGGTGAAAATGAGTTGTCAGCTTCTATTTATAGACTTTTTTGTCCCTTTCTGCCACTTTTTTGACCCCCTTTGTCATTTTTTCCACCTTGGAAATCATCTAATCCCATTCTTGAGTTTCTTATTGGATGTTATGATAAACTTTTCCTTTTCATTTCGTAACTTTTTGGGAGATGGGTCACTTTTAAAGGTCCTTTGATAAAAGTCATTTTTTCCAACTTTTTTCATATAAGTTAGGATTTCACCTCCATTTTCTGCATATCGTTGTCTTTTTCTCTTTTCCATAGGATCGATCCCACCAATGTGTGACATGGAACCATCATTGTTTCTTTAGAAGTGTCTTGATTAGGTGGTAGAGCCTACCTTTAAATGGATTCCCTAGATAGATCCTTGTTGCATTTTGGCATCCATGTTGTCTCTAATGAATTTAGGATCAGGAGTCCCTGTTAGTCCTGTCATGATTACGATAATGAGCCTCATTCTTCTGATGCACCATCACGCTTGGTCTCACCTTTGGGACTCCCAAAATAATTATGTTGTTTTGCCTTTCAATCTCACTTTAAAATCCAAAAGCAACATCCGACAAGACTACATTTATGCTTTTTAATCTTGTCTAGATTAACTGAGAAAAGTAACCTTATGGAGTCTTCTTTAATCCCTTTTTAGACTCTCTAAACATGAAAATATTTGTGAGTGATCTTGTTGTCCTTGACTCTCACCAAACTCAAATTTGGAGGCATGTCTGTCGGGCAGTAGTTTACCCCTTTTTCGGTCTGGATGGTCAATTTTACGAACAAAGGTATACTCTAGGAACTTTGGTTCGCTAGAAGAGTATTCTCAGGTATAAGTTTAACCCTTTTTCGGGCCTGAGGGACTATATTTATGAAAAATGAACATTCTCCTTGGTTTTGGTTTATCATCTTTTTCGGGCTTCAAATATTACTTATGAAAAAGGAATCCCCACAGAGTCAATATTTATGCTCTTTTCAGACTCCCTAAAATTGAAAATATCATCGAGTGACCTTGTTCCTTCACACTCATTAAATTGGTCTAGAAGAACATCTACTAGCATGAGTTTACCCATTTTTCCGACCTCTGGATTATATAGGAAAAAGGTATGCCTTGGGAGATTTGCCTCGTCGGGAGAGTTCTTCTCAGTAAATTTTATACTTTTTCGAGCTAAGGAAGCTAAATCTAGAAAAAGGATGTGAGTCCATAGTTAATCTCTTTTCAGACTCCTTAAAATTGAAAATATTGTCGAGTGATCTTGTCTTTGTCACACTCGTTAAAATAGTTTTGAATAGACATCTTTTCAGTGCTAGTTTACCCCTTTTTCGAACCAACTAGACTATCTCCAAAAAAGGTACCCATTGGAGTCTTCTTTTACGTTTTTTCAGACTCTCTAAACATGAAAAAACTATCGAGCTTACCTTCTCTGGGCTCGTTAAAATTACATTGAATGGGGTTTCATTGTTTCTTGATAATCACATTTACATCTCTATGTCTTTGGCCTGATGTCGGCTCCATGTTGCTCTCAACTAAACCTTTGAATCATACCTTATACACAAGCCTTGTAGCACTTTGCCTCTACGACCTGACACCTTGACCCATGGAGGAATTTTTCTCGGGTGTCATTTTCCAACACATGTCTGCTTGCTCTGAGCATTAGTGTGTTCCTTTCACTTGGAACTAGTAAGCTTACTTGCGACACTTGTTCCTCCTTTTTAACGTAGCATTCTTTTATTCCTTTTCAGGCTCTTTAAAAAAATTGAAAAAGACAAAAAAAAATCAAAAAACCCAAAAAAGAGAGGATAGGAAATATATATTCTTTTTTGGTACCACGGTGAGTCGCCCTTGGACAAAGAACATCCTTCGGTTTGTTCATCAATCATTAGGATATAATATGACCTTAGGAATCTTTTATCGCTACATAGAGTTGTGTCCTCCTCCATTTGGTTACTCTTCCNCATGAAAGATGATCAAACTCAGGATCATCTTTCATGCTTTTGTCCAAGGGAAGTTTCACCCAACCTGATTCAGCCTTTCTGCAGTTTGTCTCTTGGCATCATGACCAGACCATCCTGAAATTCCAATGAGGTCCTTGTTCAAAATCATTGAAGTTATTTTCCTCATCATCGATATCCTCTTGTCTTTTCCCAATGAGTCGTCAAAGACCTATGGGTAGTGAATTCATACAATCACATTGCACTCCTACCCAACTTTTTAATATCTGTTGTTGGGAAAACTACCCTACAGACTAGCAAACTAGAGTCAAACTTGAATGCAGATTTTGACCGAAAAGAAACTACTTTTTAACCTACAACCCAAGATTTAAACCCCTCTTTCACAGTAAATGCATGGAAAAGGACCACCAACCTTATTACCTACATTTGATGTAGATCCTCGCGATTTGATCACTTGCTTGTGCTGCTCCTTCCACAGATGGCCATGAACACGCGGGCTGTAGTGAGTCAGCCAGCGTACACATGCATGCAGTAATGGGTTAGGACACGTGGGCCTTGACACAAGAGGATTTCTAAAGAGTTGTTCAACAGAGTTTTGGCAAAGAAAGGATATGATTTGGCTTGATTCCAGGTAAGCATGTGTGGTGAAATTTAGGGTTATAACAGATTCCCCCTAATGTGTGAGGTCAGAAGAGCATCTGATGGCCTAAATACATTACCAATCTTTACCGATGTGCCGAACGATTGAGCCCAAGGATCAGGAACCAGAAGGTTCCATCTGCAAAATAACAAACGTCTCACCGAGGTAGGCATACCCATGCTCGGGATAAAATGGAACCATGGCTACCAATCAAATACACTGTAGATCCATGTCAAATAACTATAAAGAGTAGCCGCGAATAATACACAACAGAGCTACATCTCAAAATCAGAAAGATATACATATAGAGTATCCATCTTCCAGAAGTTGATTCGGCCTGATGGCAGTACTTCAGAGCTCAAGAAACAACTTCAAAATCTTCTAAAACTCAGGTAGGAGTGTAATATGAGTGTACGATTGCACTACCCAGAGGTCTTCGACGACTCATCGGTTATGGACTTGATAATCTTGATGATCAGACTGAAGACTTCAGTGATTTCGAACAAGGACTTGATTGGACATTCAGGATGGTCGGGTATGCGGACAAGAGACATATTGCAGAGGGGCCAACTCAGGCTTAGTGACAAAATTCCCTTGGATAATAGCATGAAAAGTGATAAGACTCAGGCAACATGTATGTTAATCATAAGTCTATGGAGCAAGAGGCAACGCGAACTCTCCATATGTTTGGAAGAATAACCAAACGGTGGAGGAACACAACTCTATATAGTGAGAAAAGCTTCCTAAGGTTGTACTATATCCCATAGTCTGATGATCAAACAGACAGATGTGCTTTATCCAAGGGCGACTCATTATGCTGCCAATAAAGAAAATACTTTTCCCATCCTCTTTTTGGGGTATATTTGATTTTTT
>JASDQU010349595.1:0-10686 GCA_032191745.1 Picea mariana
CCTCCTATCCCTATCTGGTGGGAATTTTTGTTCCATGCCGACCACAAGACAAATCTTTCCATGTTAGGGACCTTAGATTCCTCATGCTCCCAAGTTTTAGCTAGACAGATAATATCAATACCACTCGGGATCCAACTTATCATAGGACCTTTGCGCCATGGAAAGCCACGACAATTCCAAAAAAGGATCCCAAGTGTCCCGAATTCCTATTTATTATTATCCTTCTGGTCTCTATCCCTAACAATAGCTTTTCAATTTCTAATTATTTCCCATTTGCCTTCTTTCCTGGCTTCTTTTACCTTTTGAACTTCCTTCCTTAGTTCAGCTTGGTCTTCGAGAATGAGGTCTTCATTTATAAATATTCCTGACCTTTTTAAACTCGGAGATTTACTAAGTATGCTATATTTATGGTCAACATCTCAATTTTATTTTTGAATAGTATCATATTGGACACTTTTACCACACATTAGTTGTTACACACATTAGTTGTTACAAACCTTGTAGGTTTTAGAAAACAATTACTAGTTTGTGTTACATTCTAATGGTTCTTTTCAATTCCTTGTGATGTCATTTATAAAATGGAAATCTCCTACTTGGCATAATTGGCATAAGTATGAAAATTTGTTTTTGAATTCTGTAACTAATGTGATTATACAAGAGATATTCAACATGTGTTATAATATCTATGGTTAGTTGGACAAATTCATGGTTGAAGTGGAATGAATATGAAATGGTTGAAGTGGAATGAATATGAAATTGATTTATTACCCATTATTAATACAATGTCTATTGTTTCATATATATATTTTTAATTTGTTATATATTATATCTCAATTGTTTATATATTCATTTAGAATATTCTAGGATCAATTGTAACATAGAATCTTGAAATTGAACTACTAACTATGCTCTATAATTAAATTAAAAATTTTAACTATAAAATTAAATTAAAAATTTTAGAACCATTTTTTTTAGAAAGGAAGTATTTATGTGTATTTCATGTAATTCTTTTCATTTTGTAATTATTTATATATTCACTTAGAATATTCTAAGATCAATTGTCACATAGAATCTTGAAATTGAACTACTAACTATGTCGTAGAATTAAATTAAAAATTTTAGATGTAAACAATTTTTTTTAAAGGAAATATTTATGTATATTCCATGTAATTCTTTTCTTTTTGTAATTAGACAATGTTCACAAATCAACGCATATTTCAGTTAATTTTTTTTAGATGTAATCCATTTTTCTAAAGAAAGGAAATATCTAGTGTATTCCATAATTTTTTATTTTTTAATTATTCAATCTTCACAAATCAATACATATTTAATATTTAGCTTTCCTTGTTAGCAAGGCCAAATTAATGTCTAAAACATATTTATGTTAAAGTAAAAGAATAAGAAATTAGTCGAATATATCTAAAACAATGAATTATTTTCTTGGATAAATAAAAAGAGTTTTAAATTATTCAATCTTCACAAATCAATACATATTTAATATTTAGCTTTCCTTGTTAGCAAGGCCAAATTAATGTCTAAAACATATTTATGTTAAAGTAAAAGAATAAGAAATTAGTCGAATATATCTAAAACAATGAATTATTTTCTTGGATAAATAAAAAGAGTTTTAAATTATTTTCTTTGATTAATAAAATTAGTTTTTAGAGGTATTTGTAATATGTTTAGAAATTTTGAATCTAATAATAAGATATTTGTAATTATTTAGAGAAAGATATTAAATCTTAGAAAGAATTGAACATTAATATTTGAAGATGTATAATAAATATTACCCTCCAATCATTTACTTCTTCAACATTCTAATCTCCTAGAATATTATATCTAAAAGAATAAGATCATTTTATTAGTTCCTACCGTAGGCGTAGAGGGACTATAGCAATCGATAAATCGTTAACTGCATATTACTTTGTCCTTTGACCCAAAATATTTGCACAATACCTATTGTTGGAGCTATGGAAATAAAAGCATATTTTTTTATATAATAAAAAGTAATATATATGTACTGATCTGATTGGATAAGAGATTGGAGGTCTTGTTGTCAGCTTCACTATTCCCAATGTTATATATGTTGGCATATCCAAAGTATTTGATCGTATATGGTCTTTTTTGAATCATATATTTTATTATGCATTTGACGATGGTGGATTAATGCTAGCATTAATTCGAATGTTTGGTTTAACATTTTATGCTAGGTAAATTTATGGAAATGTTAGATATGGTGGCATATCCAAAGTTTGGATTTCCAAAACATTCTGTGGTGTTCGAACTATTCTTACAAAATATATAATTTTTCTTTTTGGGATACATCAGAGTCCTGCCACATTGAATTTTTTTCTTAAGTGTTTACAATGCATTTCTAACAGACTTAAATGTTTACCTAATAGGCTTGGTAGTGTTAAATGGTTACTTAACATGCTTGTTACAAGACATTTTCTTCTATTTTTAAAATGTTTATGTTCCAGCGGCGTTGTTGGTTCGGTGGTCCATCCTTGCTTTTTGCATGCCACTGATTTATTATTTGCATGTTGTCGTTGTTCTTGCTTGCCTATTCATGTTGTTGCAGTTTGGACATTTGGGTTTCTGCAATCGCGATTGGAACAACATCGTTCCTAGGGGGGGGTGGTTGTTGCTTGTTTCTTTCTTTGTTGTATGTTGTTTATTATTGCTTGATTCGACTTTGCAGGGTACTAGTCTTGCGCCTGTAGTTGGGATTTTTAGTGCTTCTTAGCTGGGTTCTTGTTTGGTGCTTGTTCTTGTTTGGCTAGGGTTTGCAAATGTTGGGATGTTGCATCTGCGGTTGGATCTTTGGTTGCATTTTGTTTTTCACTGCAGTTTTCATAGAATACTATTAAGATAAAATAACAGACTAAAGAATTGTAGGCGGTGTAATTTGCATATGTTACACGTTGAAGCAAAGTTTGTTGGCCTCAAAATATATTTCAAGGTTGTTGATGCTTTTTACTTGGATTCTGTGTTACTATGGTTTTATAGTTATGACAATGGTTTTTGCTGTGTGGGAGATATAGCTATTCTCTCCCTTTTACTTTCCTATTGTAAACTACATTTGACTTTAGTCTTTTGCGTTTATGTGGTCATTCCGAGCGACCGTCATTCGGTTGCATAGTTGGCCACTTTTATGAACGCGACTTCGTGAATAGGTTCTATCGGACTATGACATGTCGTGTTCGGTGTATACATTAGCTTTCCCGAATTAGTTTTCTTTAAAAGAATCCTGGGCAGAAGAGAATGCAATTTATGAAATTATAGGTTTCCTGGACCATGGAGCCGTCATCCCATACTTAGCCAGTTTTTTCTTCGCGAGTTGATGGGGTAGGCAGCCGAAAATTGACAATCGGAGAGTTCCGCGATAATCAAATTGACAATCGGTTAGCAGCGAGAGTTTCACCATCATTCCGACTGACCACAGTTGGGTTCCATACTTAGCCAGTATTATGGACGCGCCTTCGGGAATAGGTTGTATCGAACTATTGTGTATACATTAGCATTTTCAAATCAGTTTTCTTTAACAATAGGGCTCCTGGACAGAAAACATTGAAATTTATCAAATTATAGGTTTCCTGGACAACATATATTAAACATAGGAAATATGTAATTTTATAGAGTAGATATATACAGCCTGCACAAAGCTGTCATCTACTTAATCAATTTTTGCATCGCGTGCTGCCAGGGTAGGCAGCTGAAAATTGACAATCGGACTTGTGGACTATTTGAATTTGAAGGTCGTCATGTCCAAAAAAGTTAACATTGTTGAAATAGTTTACTTTACGTGTGTTTTACATACCCTAGTGGACAAAAAACACACAAAAAAAATAGTGAGCATTTTTTGGATCGTGGGTTCTTGGGATGGCGGGCTCTAGGTTCAATCCCTATTGTTCTGTGTCCTACAAATAGCACGAATAGTTCCGCGATATACAAAATGAAAATCGATCTTGAGCGCTATTTGAATTTCAAGGGCTCCTGCAAAACAACTATCACTCTCGAATTACTTTTCTTTGTGTACGTTTTACAAACGCTCGTGAACAAAAAACAAAACAATAGTAGTAACGTCTATTACATAGGGCTCCATCCCCGCTACCTTCTGTGCTTCCCAATACACATTAAATATGCTTTGAAAAGTTAGAACTGAGCAGACAGGTTCGAAAAGATGGGTTTTAATAACTGGAAAGCTCGAGGACATCTCCAATTAAAATGAATAGACAGGCAAATATTATGGGATCTGGTAATTTGTTTTTGCCTACATTTTAAATTTGTGAAATTATTATTATTTTTTTTTCCCTTGTGCAGTTTTAGTTTTGTTCAAAGCTTCAGCATAGTTCACAAACGTGTCGGCGACAGAGACCTTGATGTCATGTCCCTCTTTAATATTGTGCATTTCAAAATGATGGGCTTTAATAATTGGAGGACATCTCCCATTAAAATGAATAGATAGGCGAATACTATAGGATCTGGTAATTTCTTTTTGCCTGCATTTTGAATTTGTGAAATACGTTTTATTTTATTTTTTGCTTGTGCAGTTTTAGTTTCTTAAAATCTTCGGCAAAGTTCATGAACGTGTCACCCACAGAGGCATTGACGTCATGTCCCTCTATAATATTGTGCATATCTTAGATGTCAGATTTCAGAATCTGCTCGGATATGGGAATTTTAATACATGTTGGTATTCATTATTGAGCATACATATTCAAAAAGATTGGCATTAATAAGTGAAAATATCGAGAACATCTGTCATTAAAACGAATCAACACAAAATCTACGGCAGACCATCCAGCCTTGATTTTAAATACTTATTGCCATTTCTCTCTATGATCAAAGAGTTGCACTTTAGGGTGCCTTCATTCTAATGTTCATGGTCATGCACATGTAAGACAACTTAGAGATGTGATTGACAAGAAGATGAAAGAATAGAGTCTGGTTTTATGTGATGTGAGCTTTGAGTAAAAAAAAACTTCGTTATACAAAGAGAAACTCAGAGAGGATGAAAAAAATAGAACAAGTATGTTCTGGTTAGTGTTCTCCCTGTGTTTGATGCTTTGGTTCGTTGAAAATGTTGGCTGGAGATTTGTTGGTTGAACTTCTTTGTTTTATTGCTGGGAATTGTAATGGATTTTGAGGTCGGGTGCAAAATAGTTCTTCGTTTAAGTATATCGCTTCTTCCAACAACACAGATTTGGCAAGTGTATCGACTTGTACAGATTGCACAAGTATTTGTCTACCTCGTAGGCGGGTAGCAGAAACTGTATGGGTGGATAAAATGACATATTATCACTGCAAAAGTTTCGATTTCATATATGGTGACCTGCATGTGGGTTTGGTAGCCGAAGTGACAGAAAGATATGTTCTTTGTGAAAGTTTGTTCCTTTCCTCTAGATGTAGTTGCAGACTCTACATATTTGGCGTCACCTCTGAACATTCCAAGGCTTTCCGTGGGTTGCCATATCTCCATAACTATGAAGAAAGATATATTCTGCTGCCATCTACAACATTTGATACACTTGCCACACCTGTTCTGGTGCATTAGGCAGCATTTGATGCACTTGCCACACCTCTACTACCCGAAGAAGTTATGTACCTCAACAGAGTTTGTTTTTGCATCTGTGTTGGACGCTCCTTCCAATTTACTGTAATAAAGCAAAGAAGTTCCACATACAAATCCTCAGGCATGCTTCTCAACCAAACAAATGATCGAATATAGGGAGAATACCAGTCACTACGTACTTGAATTATTTTCCATTGCTTTAGCTGTTGTGAAATAGAACGACTCCTTCCACTTTGAAATCAGCCTGAATGGCATTTGTAAGTTGTCTCGGATGTCAAGGGTCAGAAACATTGCAAGCAAAGCACCTTAAACCCCAACTTTTCGACAGCAGAGGGAAATTAATACTTGACAAAGAATGGAATGTTGAATAAATAGGCATTGCAAGCAGGCCATATCTGGAAGAGAGAAGATATTTAGAAAAGTGGGATAGATGTACTTGGCAGCACCGATTAAGTACAAAACTATGAAGAAGCTTCATCAATGTATAGATTTTAAATTGGTCGATGGCAGGCAAAATCACAATCGTTGTCGAAAATAGCCTCGGCTGTATTTTGTAACCCACCTTACTTGAATATAGAATAATTTCAGTTTATTTTTTAATAGTATTTTCCAATTTCTGGTATTTGTTTTAATTGTATTTTCTAACTTCCTCCCTTGTGTGGTTAAACATGAAACATAAGGTTTTGTTTCTGCTGCCCAGTACTTCAATCTAAATAAAACCTGCCCTGTTCTTTGTTTACATTTTACACATAAGAATAATTTTTCATAGGCCATACTTACGTGGCGGCGACCCTGTATTTAAAGAAAGAAATTGGAGGACCCGTGCTGCTCCCATTCTTCGGGTTTCGTGAATAGAATTAATAATGAGTAATGACAAGGTGGCTGAACTGTTGACGCAATGTTCCTGGGAATTTTGTTGGATATATTGTAGATTCTTGTATTTGATAATATCTGTGCATATACACTAATATCAGTAGTATTGGAATAAATACAAAAAAAAATCATCTTCGACAAAGCTTAGGCAATTATGTTTGGATTTGTGGTATTCAACAACTATGTCCATTGTTCTATCATATACATCTTCCAGCCTAAGAACTTCTGTAATCTGCAATTTATGCTTTAATTACTTAAAAGTCACACCAAATTTTGATTGCATTTAATTTAATTTAGATATTGATGTTTATGGAGAGCCGACGTTTGCTGATATCATTGCAACAAATACAAGATGAATAGATGATAAGGATTTTATGTCATTGAGACAACAATGCAAATTCATGTTTCTTGTTGTGCTATGTACATGTTGCAGTCAAAATTTTTGAGGTTCCAGCGAAATTTGCAAGCTGAGAAGCATCTTGCAGATTGGGAGATCACTTGCATTTGAAATAACCAATCCATTAATATATATTACTATGAATACTATTCAGATAAATATGAAAACTTTGTTCATTGATAGATGCTAGCATGAAGAATATTGAAATAGATATCATAACTTTGTCTTGGCCAATACTTGCCCAATTATCTGGGCACCAGGCCCTGGGTTCGTGGTACCCAACACCTATGTCCTATGTTTCGTCATATACATGTTGCAGTGAAACAACGTCAGTGATTTGTTCCTTTCCATACTTGGCCAATTTTATGCCCACCGCTGCGGGGCTGGCGCTTACGAACCCAGCTGCTTATCGTTCTGCAATATACATCTTGCACTGAAAAGATCTCTGATCTACAATTTCACCGCGGGTTCCTTGTACACATTGCGTTCAAAGTATCTGTTGCTTCTTTCCATCCCTAGCAACTTCGCATCCTTGATGATATACATCAACAATGCTCTTACTAGTGACAAGTGGAGAAAGTGGCACGAAAGATACCTCTGTCATCTGCAATTCATGCTTTAACATCTTCATTTATATCCTCACACGACGGATCCGACCGAGCATTGTTCCTTTCCATACTTATCCAATTTTATGCCCACCACTGCGGGGCCAGTGCTTGCGAACCTTGATGTTCTTCTGCGAGATACTTAGTTCTTTTTCCCTTCTCTTGTTCCCGTATATTATCTACAATTCCACTGCCAACACCTCTATCCTTTTTCCCTTATTTTCTTCCCATGTATTATGGGACTATAAAATATGGACATGATATTCTATAAAGCATGCACAAATTTTGCATTCCATACCTAGTGACATTTTCGATCATGGGTTCTCGGGCGCACAGGCGAGCTCAAAAATGGGGCCCCATTGTTCCGTAGCCTACAAATAGAACCCAGAATTCTGCGATATACAAATTGACAAGCGAATCTGCGGACTGGCTGAGTCAACATTGCACTTATATTGTTCTGTGTCCTCCAAACAACACTCTCAGTTCCGCGATGTAGAAATTGACACATGGAATGAAGAAATAGAGGAGTGCAGATTGCCATTGTTTACGGATGCCAATCCTTGTGAAGTATCTAACAGTATCTAAAAATTTATTTAGAATACTAAATTAGCACTTATTATTGGCAACTGGACACAGAGGTACGAAACAATTGGAATTGCAGTCTCTGCAATATACAAATTGACTACCGGACATCGTCCGCTCTTTCGTCTTACAGATTATGCATTCAAATGTTCAGAGAAATACAATTAGAAGGTCTGGGCCTTGCCTCCTCTATGGATACCTTCTCAGCCTGTTTTGGATCCTCCTTTTGGCGGGTTCATGAACTATGCAACTCCAGCATTGGCGGGTTGGCATATCTTTATTTCCATCTATACAATCAAATGACAAATCCAACCAACTGTTGTTGCTTTCGATACTTGGCCAATTTTTTGTCCATGGTTGCCGCATTGGGACCAATTTTAGTTCCATCTATATCCTCGCATGGAGAATTGAAGCGACAATTGTTCCTTTTCATACCTACCGACATTTCTGATCACGGGTTCTTAGGCGGGCAGGCTCAAAATTGGCCCTCGATTGTTGTGTGTGTTACAAATAGCACCCAAAATTCTACGATATACAAATTGAGAAGCAGAGTTGCGGACTGGCTGACTCGACATTGCACTTCTATTATTCTGTGTCCTCCAAATAGTCCTTCAAGTTCCATGATATACAAATTCACACACGGAATGCAAGGTTGGCGGGGTGGAGATTGCCATTGTTTACGGATACTAATCCCTATGAAGTATTTAACAGAATCTAAAATATTATTTTCAATACCAAATTACCTCTTAGTACTGACAACTGGACACAGGTGTGGGTCCGACATCATCCGCTTTTCCGACATCATCCACTCTTCCGTGTTACAAATTATGCATTCAAATTATTTACTTCGGTCCTCCACAATATACAAATTGACTACCAGGTTCACATCTTGTATTCAAAATTTCCCTGATCTACAATTCCACCGCTGACTCCTTTCTCCTTTTTACCTTTTCTTCTTCACCTGTATTATGGATCTCATTATCTCCATGTATATAATCACACCTTAGGCAATTTTATGTCCACAGTTGTTGGGTTGGCAATCTACAATTCTATCGTGTGCTTCTCGAACTCGCAAGCTTCATTGTACCACGGTTGACAAATGTGCTTTCTAATATACATTTGTTATGCTCTTACTAATAACTCTTACAAGTGACAGTTACACACAGCCATACGAAAAAATTCGCATCCAACCATTCGCACCATAGAAATTGACTACCGGGTTCTGACATCGTCCCCTCTTCCGTGTTGCAAATTGTGCATTCAAATGTTTCGAATAATACAATTTGACCATCCAGACCTCTAACCCTATTTTGGATCCTCCTGCTCACGGATTCATGAAATCTCAAATTCTTAGTCAGTGTTTCAGGTTAGCGCATTCGAAGTTTGTTGCTTCTTCTTCCCTGATATGCATATTACACTCAAAATTTCTGTGATTTACATTTCCACCGTGGACTCCTTGGTCCTTTTTCCCTTTTCTTCTTCCCTTGTATTATCTCTTTGTGGTTATATACATAGTCGTCTTTCTATAAACACGGGTTCCAGTGTTGGTGGGTTGAGATATCTTTATCTCCATCTATATAATCACACGACTCCTCCGACCGACCGCTATTTCTCTCCATACTTAGCCAATTTTGTCTCCATGGTTGGCAGGTTACGCGTATTGCAATCAAAAAGTTTCGAGACATACAATTTGACCCTGGTGCCCTCACCTTCAACAATTGTACCTTGCAACCCTATTTTGTAGTGGTTTTTTTCCCCTGCCCGCAACCTTCATACTTTCTTGCTATGCAATTAGAAACCTTTGATGCTAACAGGTCACCATGCAGGAACCGTCAATATTGTCATTAATGGGTGAAAAACTCGAGGAGATATCCCATTATTACGCATTAAACGAAGATGTGCAGAAACTTATTTTGTCCCTTCTGATTGTTCATCTCCAACACGCGTCGTCGTGTTGGGCCACTCAGGAAATTTTCAATGCTTAATCGCTCATTGCAATATCCACCATGTTCGCATTTCTATATATGCAATTAGTAGTGTTTAATGTTAACAACACATCATGCAACAACCTTCCAGATTTCCATTAATCAACGAAAGTCTCAAGGACATCTCCCATTCACACGCTTTCGACCAAAATTTGCACAGGCTTATATTAGCCCTTCCAACCTTTCATTTCATTCATCGTCTGGAAAAAATAAATGCCTTTATAGACCTATGGCAGTGGGTCGAAAACATTTTTGTAGAGATACAATAAATATGTTCGCAGAAGAGGACCAAAGGTTCCAGTGGTCCAGGGCATACTTTTACTATTCATCTCGTTCCACCCAGAATGAAGTGATTTGGACCTCCAGAATCGCTCGTGCAGGCTGCGTCCCTGAGGTTTTTGAATGTAAGGAGGTGGTCTCTTCGTGCGTCGAAAAATATATTCCAAGCCAAAGAATTATTCCACTGCACGACCATTCTCCTGTTTCTTTGTCACCTCAACTCTTCCGCGAGATGTTGAAATTGTCAAAACCAACATTAATGTTCAGAGGACAAGACTGCAAGTAGTTTCTAGAAAAACATCATAATGGGTTGGACGTCTTAGCCGACTTCCTAAAAGACCCGACAACAGTTCCCGAAGATATCACAAGGCTCCAGGTAAGTTCCTTTTG
>JASDQU010349601.1:0-12093 GCA_032191745.1 Picea mariana
TGCAGCAAGGGTTTCTTGACATTTATGGCACTGGAAATTGAGTGTTCAGTGGACTCTGGAATTGTATTTGGAGGTCCTCTCATTTCAGATTGAGGAGATTGAGAAGGGCTGTCCATCTGAAATATTTAGAAGATTTCAACCAATTACAAAACGACAAATTAAATTGTTTAAATCAGAACTTAAAACTGCTGTAGCTGTACATTAAAAAATAATTTTAATACCACTGTGTAAAATTTAAATTAAAAATTTAAATTATTACAATAGCCTTAACAATTATATTACTAAGATATGTATTAATTTTTAAACAGTTCTTCTTGCAGTTTGAATGGAAAATTATGCATATGGTCCTGGACAGTAATTGTAGATGGTGATTTCTTTCTGAATTAACCAGGCTAGTGCCTTCAGTGAATGGGACTGTAAGTTCCTGTAATATCTGATCGTAGGTACACATGGCTTACTTAGAGGTATCCAGGATGCAGTTCTTTTGGTTCATGACTATTGACAAACTGCCCTATATTGAGGGACTTGTCACTTAAGAAAGAACTCCTAATTTAATGTGGAGACTTGGAAAACACTCAGATTCATACATGGTTTCCTCTAACTTGAGTCAGAGACAAAGGCTTTGTAGAATTTGAATTTCTTTTGGAATTATAATAAAAGTAGGTTTAGGCAGGGCATGGGATTTGGATACTATGCTTGGATCACAGATAGGACATCCCACTCATGAAATTAAAAATGTTGCTTCAGCTGTTCTTTCTAATGAACTCATATCAGCCAGTTCAATAAGGGTGGAATTTCTAGAGATTGAAGTAATGTAATATATTTAAATTTTAAAATTTTAAAGTTTAAAGTTTTGATAAAGTTTAAAATTTAAATTAATTTATTAAATAATAAACTCAAACTGTAATAAAGTTTAAACTTATAAATATTATTAAAACTGTAATAAACTTATTATTTATAGACTGTAATAAATTAGGGGCCCACTATAGTTTATTAAAACTTATAAATATTACAGTTTATAAATAATAAGTTTAAAGTTTTGGCTAATATAAAATTAAAAATATTAATAAACTTGTAATAAATATTAATTTAAAGTTTAATATTAATTATAAAGTTTTCATAATAAACTTATAAAGTTATAAACTTATGAAAACTAATTTCAATTTGTAATATAATATTAATATATGTAATTACTAATTACTAATTAGTAATTATTAATTTATTACTTTAAAATTTAAATTAAAACTTTAAAGTTTTCATTAATAAAATTAAAAATAAAAAATTTAAAAATTAAAATTTAATAGTAAATACTATCTATATGCGGGATAGTTAAAACTTAGTAGTAAATTTAAAATTTTAAATAACAATTTAATAAATATTAAATTTAAAATTAAAAAAATTAAAAAACTTGCGGGCGGGCATACATGTAACCGACGAACTGGTGGTCGATAAGTTTAAACCCCTCCGCGCGAACTGGTGGAACAGTGAACTGGTCGCTGGACTGTGAGGTCTCCCCTCCGCGCGAACTGGTGGCTC
Organism: Picea mariana; assembly: GCA_032191745.1. Lineage (NCBI taxonomy): Eukaryota > Viridiplantae > Streptophyta > Pinopsida > Pinales > Pinaceae > Picea > Picea mariana. The sequence continues at coordinate 1,537 of JASDQU010349601.1, forward strand.
CCCTCCGCGCGAACTGGTGGCTCCCCTTGGAACGCGGACGCGAATTGGTGGCTGAACGGGTCTCCCACTCCGCGTGAATCGGTGGCTAAACGGGTCTCTCCCTCCGTGCGAATGGGACTGTGAGATGGGACTGTGAGTTGGGTGCGATCACTGTGGCTGAACGGGTCTCCCCCTCCGCGACTAATGGGACTGTGAGTTGGGTGCGGTCACTGTGAGTTGGGTGCGAGGGCGGCGTGTAGAAATGAGTGTGTAGGTTAGTCTTTATGCGCGGGTGAGTGAGGGGCGCATAGATTTAGTTTTTTAATATTAAATTGCAAATCCGTCCCCGAATTTTTTAGGGACGTAGGTACGGTACTCGATCCGTCCCCCATTTGACCCAGGGACGGATTGGGGACGGCATAAACATCCCCAAGTCCCCACTGATGTCCCCATCCAATTGGAAACGTTTCCTAGGTGTTTAAAAGTCCCCGGTACGTGGGAACGCAGGGTATTTGGGTTTTTTTTAGGGGGGACGGGTCCCCGTGCAACATAGTATATCTATATCAGGAAAGGAATAAGACTAAAGCCTGTAACTCGGTATGCTCGTGCAGACAATTTTTTTAGCAAATATATAGTGTAAGTTTGATCTGTTTCGCTGCAAATAGATTATATGGATTCCCACGTTATTGCGGCAGAGTTGGTGCGTGATCGGGGGAGTATTCTGGCGATGATCACAACCCTAAAAAATCATATTATGATCAGAGAATCATATACTGATCAGAGGCAGCCAATAATTCCCCCAAATTCTTGATCTGCCACAACAACTACAGATTTCTTTGATAACAATAGCTAACAACGTATGTCTGTCTGTATATTCAAAAGATTATTCATGTTATATATTGAGCCTGGCATTGATTGGTTTTGCATTGCAGTATTAGTGCTTTGTGTTCTGCATGCGCGCAGCCCCTGTGGGAGAACGAGTGGACGTTCAACATAGAAGATGGGGTAGCCATCAACAACAACAGTAACATAAGGCATGTAAAACAGGAGATGGAATGAAAGGCAAAGCAGGAAAAGACTTGGAGATGCAGAGGGGCATGGGAAGAGTATTCTATCATAGGCAGCCCCGTGTTGCCGTACTTTCTCCTTGAAAAACTCAAGTTCCCTTCAATTATTTTTCCAGAAAAGTTAAATCTAAGTTATACACAGGGCTCTGTGTTGGATTGGATTGGTAAGAGGACAACCTTGGTTTGGATGCATGTGTAGTGTTTTTGCTTCACTAGGAGTGCTCAAGGACTGCACTCAACATTTCTTTATTTTTATTTTTATTTTTATTAGTTTGTGATTTATCATTAATATTTACTAGTTTGTCATTAATATTTTTTGTGCAGAGTTGTGAGCATGTTGGGCCCTGTCATTCCATGTGGCATAAACCTGCCAGCTTAGGCTCATGCAAATATTTGGCAGAGACATTGCCACATGTGGCTTGTTCCAGTCGGAGTGCTAGCAAGCCGGATCCACAACACATTTCCCAAGGAAGAAGATGCACAGATGTAAACCTGTTAAATGACGTTAGCCAACAAACATATTAGATCTCAAGTGTCATAGACAGATGCCATGATTGAATGTCCATTCTCACGCCAAATACTCGGTGTTGGGGTAAAATTTTCATAAGAACTTCTTATGAAAATGCTGTCTCCAACAAATGCTTTCCATCTGGTAGCTCCTTCCTGATATCTCTAACTGATGCTCCAAAAAATAAGCCTGATATTGCATGAATAGCCCTGCGCTACCTGAGAACTTTAACGACTGTGCCCACCAACAAAAATTTGTCATTATCATAAGTATGCTGCCAATTCTGGAATGATCGCAAAACTCCCAAGTGATCTCGATCTACTGCTAGGTATACTAATTTGATATACATAAACTCTGGGAAGATTCAATGTGATATTCAAATATAAATATCATCTATTTGAGTTCTCCAAAATTGGGTTTGACTGCCACATGGTTGCCAAAATATCTGGATCTGTTGATGATTTTGTGGAGTCAGTATCTGTCACCTATATTCATTGAATCTGGAGTTATCTTCATGCTAGTCCTCTTCCTTCTTCCAGCTAAATACCATACAGCTTGATTTGATATGCCAAGTTTCTCTCCTTTTGCTAGTTTCATCATTGACTTGGAACCTGGAGGATTTCGAGCCAATAATATCTTGATGCAATCATAAATATGCTAGAGAATCTGATCCTTATTACTAAATATGGATATGTGATTTGCTATAGAGCCAACTATAATAGTTGATATGCCAGAAACTTAGTCAAAAGTGGTGATTTGCGCCTAGAAATGCTGGATAATTGGTTGATATGAGGATCTGGATATTACTGCAAGTTCTAAGTAAGAAACCATATTTAATGTCATTGAGCAGTAGTTTTGACTGCAATAGGATGAGAGCAATAAGGACAATTGCCAAAAAAAAATCAAATGAATGTTGTGTTGTTGTGATAGATTGTAACCATTCGATAAGATATGTATTGATGTTGTTCCCAACCAGGCGCTACTAATCCTTGATGTTCTGGGTATTTCTTCATTGAATGTGCCATCATTTCTGTCATAATTTTCTGATGTATTTAATGAACAATTTACCTGTCAAGCTTCTCACTTTGAACTTTTATTTCTCATGCCTTAGATTGTGCTGTAGCAATCCTGAATGATTGGTTTCAAACTGAATGATTGGTTGGTGGGCACAGTTGTTAAAGTTCTCAGGTAGCGCAGGGCTATTCATGCAATATCAATCTTATTTTGTGGAGCATCAGTTAGAGATATCAGGAAGGAGCTACCAGATGGCAAGCATTTGTTGGAGACAGTTTTTTATGATAAACATTGTCATGTTTTGTAAATTTATGATGTAATTATTAGCTGGTAGTTTCATAATTGATCTCTTTCATGTAATAGACTTATAAATATAGTTTTGAAACAGTAAACAGGGGATCGACCTGAAAGAGAAAATGGTATTGAAAGATTACCATCCATTGTAAATATTTTGAGGAGGTTCAAGTGATTCTTTTTGATGAATACAAGATATTATGTTTCAAGATTCTCGTGTCATAGCTATGTGGTGAAGTGTTTCTCAATGTAATTTGTTTTTCGTCTGTTTTCAGATTTTGTTTGTTTCTTTTATTGTTTATAAGAAGATTAAGTTTAGGATTTGTTTCAAACACCATGTTCTGGCTTAAAACAATATTTATGTTTTCATCTGAAGTTTTGAATGTAGAATTCAGGTAGCAATGCTCTACATTTGATGTGAACCCTAATTTGTTCCTCTTTCTCCATCTCCCAAACTACAAGGATCGACTAACATGAATACCTTGCCCTATCACGTATGAGCTCAGTTATTCTTTCATTTGATCACCTTAAACCTTTTTCACTCTATTTTTCCCAATGGCCCTCTTTTGTTGCCCCAACCCAAACATTTAAAAAACCAAACCCAAATCTATCATAACTAACCTAAAATCTATAATAAACAAAGCTAGATCAGACAGAGAGAGCCCTCTCTGAGTATTGGATGGATAGATCTAGGACTTCAAGTGGTTTGAAGTTACCTCTTTGACTGCCTCGACAGCCTTGAGAAAATTACAAAGTGCTAACAGGATGTTGGAGAATTGCTCCGAGATGTGGTAGTTTTAGGAGTAACAACAGGAGACCGAGCGCTCTTCTCACTGGGACCCTTTCTGACACAGACCCCCGACCCTCGGGCCAAGATCCACGCAGGATCGTTCTAAATCTTCCCCTGAGTTTGATTGACTCTTTGATTTCCCCACAGGGAATACTTCACACACACAAACAGGTGTATTCCATAGGTCCTTCTGAGTTATGCTTACGTGATCAAACACCGACATTAACTCCACAACCGACCAACAAATGTGATCGGGGCTTTTTCCCTTTTGGGATTTAGGATTTTGCGATCTTGCGAATACTGTTGTCGAGCCATTGTCTCTTCAACCTCCGAAACCCGAAACGTCAACGAGGGTTGACTCCTTCAATACGCCGAACACACGCCTCTTTTTGCCACTTATTTTGGCTTTTCGGGAATTGAGTGATCGACCAACACTCGTTCCTCTTCCCTTATGATTTCCCGGTTTCCAAAATTTCCCCTTTTGGGCGAGATCGATGGTATTTCGGGACTTTCGCCGAAGCTCCACCACCTCTTTCGGCTTCCGTCACACGTATCCTTTGATTGGTGCTTGGGATCCTACTTTCAGCTTTTCACTCTTCGCGATTCCGGGAGTTGCGTTGACATGCAACTCTGTCTCTTGACTCCCAGAACCCCGAAACCCGATTGGAGCCCAAAGCTATTCTTCTGCGACCTTTTCGGGAGTTTTCTCCTTCCGCTCTTCAGGATTTCATGAACCGAAAGTTTGAACTCTCGATTCCAAAAATCGCTGCCCCCTCTGCTTCCCGACACCCGAAGTGCCAAAATCCCGAAATTCCACGCCAAAGTCCTGTCGTGTTTCGCGACTTCGGGATTTTCACTCAATTATGTCTCGGATCCTTGTCCTCAGGACTCCCAAAATATCGAACCCCAAATTCCCGAAGTGCCAAAACTCACTCGTTCATCTTCACACGCGATAATCCCTTTCACGGTTCGAGAATGTGAATGACCAAAGGTTTTGGTCTGCACTTCAACCTTACGAAACCCGAAATTACGAAATAATCTAACGGCTCAACTGACCACAATAAACGGTCCACGTTGATTCTTGAAACCAAAGGGATGGGTTCACCCAACTCCTAACCACCTTGCAACTTCACTAGATCCTACGGTCCTCTCGACTTCGCGAATTTTCCACGAAGAATTCTGATCGTCTGATTCACTCCTCAAGAATCTCTGGCCAAACTGACTTGGCATCCTTCCACTGAACTTAACTTTTGTGTGATGATTTCTCTCCCAATCTTCCTTTGAACTCTTCAAAGGTACTAACCCTCCCAAGCTTTCACTTGTAAACTTAAGTCTCCAAGAGAGATCCGACTCACACTCCTTCCGACAATCTTTCAAATAACCTCTGGTTATTTGAGTCCTCGACTCTGTGCACTCTTTACAACAACAGTTCTTCCACCTTCACCTTAGTTGATAACTTCTAAGGCTTCAACTAGCCTGCGCACACCTTGCACGACTCTGTGCTTCACCTGCACTTCTATTGGTATGAGAACAATGGTATCTCTCTTGAGCTTTCTGAGATAAAACTCAGACCCTTGTCAATGCACAACTTGCGGACGTTCACTGCACTCCTTGCAGGAATTCTCAGGAAGATAAACAATTGAAACTCATCCTTCTCCTCTCTCAGACTTCATATATTCAACATGAAATCATACACACAACATTGAAACAAATGCATAACACAAAAACAAAGCAACTGTAAACATACCATTTAACAAATGTAAACAGTAAGCATGATAACACCATGAAAATTGAGTCAAAGCCTCCATATATTAACTCAAGTGCTCCTGTACATGGGATCTTCTCTACATCTCTCTTCTACAACTCTCCAAATTATGAATTATGAATGATCATAATGTTACAATGATACAAGGGTGAGGGTGTCTATATCCGTTTTCCCTCCTACTCTCTAAATTGTCTAATCTATGAATTTAAATCTACCTACTTTCATTAATTATGTATAAATGCCTTTACATTCTACAGATGAGAGCAATGTTCAAGATCTGTTTACAATATCTAAGATATAAATGTAAGTATGATTTTCCCAGCTATCACATTAATATCTGCTTCATTAACTTTTTAAAACATTTCAAAAACGTGCACTGGTGCTTTTCCAGCTGTCTTCCACCTATTACATTGCTTGCTTGACTGGCTGCTTACGATGCTCCTGCATCATACTCCCTCACTTGAAAATTTTCATGAACTCCTGTTCATGAGTTCTTGCACGGTCTGTCCATGCCTATGAATTTCTGCTTCATCTTTCCAACTGGCATCTTCAACTGGATGTCCCTTGCATTTGACCAAGTATTCAAAATATTCTTTTCTCCTGGTCTTTTTGCTAACCCTTTTCTCAATTATGCTTTCCATCTGTGGCTTTTCAGCGACAGACATTTGTTTTGTCCATTGAATTTCTTTTTGCTCATCTTCTGCTCCTACTTCTTAAGCTCTGTAAGGGTACAAATCCACGACATTGAATATCGGTGAGATTTCAATCCCATCGGGTAGTTCAATCTCATATGCGTTTTCCCCAAATTTCCTTATGACCTTGCATGGTCCAATCTTTTTCATCTTCAGTTTGTTATACGTTCCCCTTGGGAACCTCTCCTTCCTCAGATGTGCAAGAATCAGATCACCAACTTCAAAGTGAAGTTCTCACCTGTGTTGATCTGCTCTTCGCTTGTATTCTTGATTTCAACTTTGTAATCTCTCAATTCGGCTGTGAAGCTCCTTCATTCCGTTTGCAAAGTCCTCTGCACTAGCACTCCTGAATTCATTTTGTTCCGAATCTTTCAATTCAGAAACTCACCTTGGCTGCATTCCATATACAATTTGGAATGTACTCTGCCCTGTGCTTCTATTAAGAAAATCATTATAAGAAAATTCCGCCTGTGGCAGAATGTGATCCCATTGACTGTGGTGTTCAGTCACTAAGCTTCTTAACAAATCTCCCAAGCTCCTGTTCACGACTTCTGTCTGTCCATCCATTTGAGGATGATATGCTAAGCTAAAAGACAAACTTGTCCCCAACTTCTTCCATAAGGTCCTCCAGAAATGTCCTACGAACTTGGTATCTCGATCAGAAATGATACTCCTTGGCAAGCTGTGAAGTCTGACGACTTCCTTGAAAAACAGGGTCGCAATATGAGTTGCGTCGTTGGTTTTTTGGCATGGTATGAAATGTGCCATCTTTGAAAAATTTTCGAATACCACAAAGATTGAATCACATCCTCTTTGTGTTCTTGGCAGTCCCAATATAAAATCCATGCTCACTACATCCCACGACCTTTCTGGTATGGGTAATGGTTGATATAACCCCACGTTCCGTCTTTTTCCTTTCGTGTGCTGACAAATTCTGCAGATGCCCACAAATTTCTTAACATCTATCCTCATCCCTGGCCAAAAATAGGAGCCATTCAACTTTGAGAACGTCTTATCATGACCGAAGTGTCCGACCAATCCTCCACTGTGTTTTTCTTTCAGCAAATTGTCCCTCATGGAGCATTTTGGAATACATAGCTGATTGCCCCTGAACAATAATCCATCCTGGATCATGTATTTAGTCCATTGGCTTCTGTCCCTGAGAATTGGATTCTCAGATGCCTCATATGCCTCCTTAAAATCTAGGTCATCCCTGTACATTTCTTTGAGGTTATCAAAACCTAAAGTCTTAACTCTGAATTCCCGCATAAGCAAATATTTCCTGCTCAAAGCATCAACAACTTTGTTAGCAGTTCCAGAAATATGCTTAATCACAAAAGTATGCTTAATCATCTTTATATCCTCCTATTTTAAATTCAACTAAACATTGTTTAGTGACATTTACCTGATGTCCTTTTTGTAGCCACGAAACTCTGTATGGGCTTGGATGTACAACAATCTCCAGCTCCAGTTTTTCTACCATCTCTGTAGATACGAGATTGTCTGTGCTATCGCTGTCCACTATGACCTTGCATACCCTGTCTTTAGTTTTGCAAGCAGTCCGAAACAAACTGTTTATTTGGGCTGGGTTCTCTGCCTCCTTCTATAGATTCAAGAGAACTTTCCTCATCATTAAGGATCTTCCGCCCTCAGCATTTTCTGCCTCTACATTCTGCGCTTGAGCTTTGGCAATGTGAGTTTCACCACCATCTTTCTTCTTATCTGGACACTCATAGAATTTATGTCCGATGTTTCCACAGAATAAGCATTTCACTTCACCTCCTCTACGTCTTCCTCTTCCTCTGGCTCGAGGAAAAGTATTTCTATCAGCATATTGTGTTCCCTGTGAGCTTCCTCCCCTCTCAGGTTGAGTTTGAGGTTTCTTTCGCTCTTCTTTAGGTCTCTGAATTCTGTCTCGGGCAATTGTTTTGCCTCTGACTTGAATTCTACCTCAACCTCTTTGACCTTGCTTTCAGCTCAGCTTCTCTTTAGCCTTTAAAGCCATCTGATAAGCATCTTCCATAGTCCGAATGGTCATCATGCTCATTGTAACACCCTGTTTCCCTCAGTTTTCTAAAAATAACTGGACTGGCCAAAACTGTGGCAAACTCATGAATGTGAATATGTGATATGAATGGACCTTATGGAAAAGGTCAATGAATGTGAATAACATTATGAATTTATATTGCAGGACTGCTGAGAGGGGATGTGCAGAAAAAGAGACCACGATGGCAGTGGAAGGCACCTGGAAAGGTGGCATTAACTTCCACCGAGAATTAATACCGTATTTGGACTTCACTAGCCCAGAGAACCAAAAGCGGCTCACTGGCCCCAAATTAAATGTCTCGTAGGCTGGCAGGTTGATGGCTCCTCGGGAATTAATGAGGGATGGGGAGGTGAACCGCCCATTTGTAGAGCCATCATGACTGACCAGTGCGAGGGAAATCGCGCCACACACAACCTCGCAAGAGGATAAGGTGTGGGGGAGAAGCGATTGAGGGCAGACGCGAGGGGAGGAAGAGAACTCTGGCAATATGCAGAGTGAGTGATAGCAGAGAGGAAGGAGAGTAACCTTCGCTCTTGGTCACTGGTAGACATAGACGCAGTCTCATAGCATCGTGGTCTCAGCTCAGTGGTGAGTAGTGGTAAATCCGTTGGGAGTCGCTGAGCCTACAGTTGGGTGGAAACGGGCACCCCTCTCAGCAGTTTCATAACCTCTGGTGGTACTTTATGATAAGTGTTTTACCTTTGGCATCTTGAAATATATGTATTCTGACAATTGTGCTCATAAGATGTGAAACTATGAATGATTTCATTATAAGAATGTCTGTATGGTGTTTTGATCAATACTAGTAGTTGTATATTTGTATGGAAAGACTACGTATAGCTTATGTCCTCATGAATTGCTATTTATATGCTTACCGACCTAATTCNATACAACTACTAGTATTGATCAAAACACCATACAGACATTCATTATAAGAATGTCTGTATGGTGTTTTGATCAATACTAGTAGTTGTATATTTGTATGGAAAGACTACGTATAGCTTATGTCCTCATGAATTGCTATTTATATGCTTACCGACCTAATTCAGATTGCATGTCGGATTCATGGGAGAAAGGTACCCATATATGCCTCAGATAGCACCCTGGGTAAACCTCCCCATAGAGATACCCTCCTTGAAAAGCCCATCAAGAACTAGGAAAGAGAACGTGAAGGCGTAAGACCTTAGTAACTCTGCACGAGGAGGAACGATCTTCTTGAAAACCCGAGATGACTGCATAAGGAAGAAGTATTGAATCGACGGACGAGGTCCCGTTGGGAGATCTGTGGTCACTCACGACCGTCAGATCGGAGGAAGAAGCTAGAAGGTTAAGTACCTTATCCTTGATAGGTGTTGATCGATGGATGAGATTCCGTCGAGAAATCTGCGGTCACACCCGACCGTTAGATTGATAGGAGAAAGTAAGGTGTTAAATTCCTTACCCCTTTGTTTTCTGTGTCTTCATGGGCAGCGAAGAATTCGGGATTGTAGATCTCCAAGGTCCATGGGAGTATCTGGACCGGTGATTTGTTTTCCACGTCCAGGGAATCATGGAAGAATGCACGGGTAGGAACCAATCTAAGCCGTCAGATCTCGACTGGAAAACCCGACAACCATTGGATCTGTCAAGAGTTACCTGAGGGTTAAGTCCCCAGTGTATAGGGGCGAAAGCCTCGAGTTAGATCTGAACTGTTCGAATGATGGAGGCCACGTTTCGTGAGATTACCCATTTCGGGGAATCGGGAATCGCGAACTCGAAAGTCCTAGTGACGAGAGTTCAAGATTTTCCATGGTGAAAACCTCGGAATAGATCTGAACCGTCCGAATGACGGAGGCCACGTGTCGTGAGATTACCCATTTCGGGGAATCGGGAATCGATAATCCTGATGACGAGAGTTCGGGATTTTCCATGGTGAAAACCTCGGAATAGATCTGAGCCGTTCGAATGACAGAGGCCACGTGTCATAAGATTTCCCATTTCGGGAAATCAGGAATTGTGGAATCGGGAATCCTGATGACGAGGGCTCGAGATTTTTCATGGTGAAAACCCCGGGATAGATTTGAACCGTCCGATGGACGGAGGCCATGTGTCATGAGATTACCCATTTTGGGGAATCGAGAATCGTGGGATCGGGAGTCCTAGTGACGAGATATCGGGACTTTCCATGGTGGAAATCCCGGGACAGATCTGGACCATCTGATTTACGGAGGTTATGTGTCGAGAGATTAACCGCATCGGGAAACTAGGGATCGAGAATTTGGGAGTCCCGTGATCGAGAGTTTGGACTCTCGTACTGATAAACCCAATGAACGAACGAGATTCTTTTGGAGGATCTCAAGGTCTGTGACGACCGTTAGATGTGAGGAAGAGATGCCGGCTTTAAGCCGGGGTGCGAATGTGC